>CAOGCB010425819.1:0-14927 GCA_948266635.1 Cnidoscolus chayamansa | reverse complement strand
TTTTTTTTATAAATTATTATCTATTAATTTAAATAATTAAAACACTAAATTCTCCTTTAAAAGGTATTCTGAACGAAGAAGAAAAACAGTAGAGGGAGAGAGAGAGAGCTAACCTCAATGAAGAGAGTCTTGAGTAGCCTCCCAGAAACGGTAGTGATATTGGCAGTAATAATCTTGAGCTTCAAAGATTCAAATACCTCACACAGCTTCACCATTGTATCTGTTCTTTTACTACATGTCAAGCTCACCAGCACAGTCTTCTCTCCCATGTATGCAACACTCAGCTGCCCAATCACATTAATAAACTCATTTTATCAATTGTCTGCTCTATAAGACACAAGCTCATACCAATATTTTTATTTAATGAAATTAATTTTTATTTCTACTAATTACGTAATCTTCACAATTCTTTTAATTAATTTATCATTAAATCTACATCTGAAAAATGAGTTAATTGAGAGGAAAAAGTATAAATGAAAATCAAATGTAAAAGTATTAGCTTGCGAGGTACCGAAAATGACAATACTTCGTCTCCTACAATGACAAGGCATAAATTATTTTTATCAAAATCACATGTTTTAGAAGGTGGGAAAGGGTATAGGAGAGTGACCTCAAGAACTTCGATTGGACAACTTCTAGAGCCACCAGAATCATAGAATTGATCAATTTTCTTCTTCTTGGATCTCAACATAACAGGAAGCTCTTGCTCAAAATCGTCATAAACAGGATTCATCTTCAGTTTCCCAGATTCCAGTTCCATTATCTCTTCTTGAATTCTTCTCTCTTGTTCATGAAGTTCTTGAATATAATCAATAGCGTCTTTGATGATAGAAGCTTTGTCCATCTAAATGTATTTGATAAACACCACCAAAAAAGAAATGACAATAATGAAGAAAATCAGCAACAAGAGCAACAAATCACCAAACCCAAGTAAAAAAATTTAAAAAAAGTCAGCATTATTATGGTTAATAAATGATTAATTAGAGAGACCCAAATCAGCAATTATAACAATTTAATTAATATGATAGTTATCTAGTGATGGAGTTGATGATGCGTCACCTTGCTAATGTTAGGGACCACAGCTCTAAGAGCAAATAGCCTTTCATTAAGCTTTTTTCTCCTATTTCTCTCTGAAACAATATTCTTAGAAGCCGCCGACGAAGCAGCACCATCCGGCGAACTGGAGTCGTAGTAGCCGGAAAACACCTCATCCCTCGCCCAGCTGTGCAAAATTAAGAAGCTTAATTCGTAAGATGCAAATTCGCTCTTAATGAGAGAGGGAAACGACGATTTTTGAACAGAACAAGAAGAATTAATGGATCGAACAAAGAAAATCGAAAGGAAACTAAAAATAAAAAAAGAAACTCTACCTATCAAGCTCTTCATTCTGGAGAAACATTTTAGTTTCCCAATAGTTTTGGTACTCATCAATAGGTTCCATTGGCGAAGAGGTGAAGTTGCAGACTGTGTGTGCGCGTGAGAGAGAGAGAGAGAGATATTAATGAAAGGGTGGATATGTTTTATTAATTAAAATAGGTAACAAAAATAAAAATTCAGATTGTGCATCTGCACATGCGGATGCGAAGGAGGGTTTCTTTTATAGGGAGAGAGGAGAAGAAGAGGTTAAAAATGGGCTTGGGATATTAAGCCGCGTGTGGTTTTAAACATTGATGTTATATCGTCTCCTGCCTACCTCAGCTAAGCTGCTTCCTCGAAAGATCTTAACCGTCCACTTAGATGTGGTCTACAATGCCGCGTAGGTACACTTTGCACACATTTTTCTTTTATTATAATGGCATTTTTATTTTAAAAAAAACTACTAAAATAAAGTTTTTATATAAAGTACAAAATATAATAGAAATAATAAGTATTATTATTATTATTATTATTTAAGTTTTTCTGATACTGCTTACCTGTATTATCTCTTTAAATATAATTTTTAAACTAATAAATATGATATTTCTAATATATATTAAATAAAAATATATTTAGAAATATATTAAAAACATTTTTATATAATTTTAAAATAAAATTAAATTGACGAAATAAATGGAATAGATTTATATAACATAAAAAATATAATTTTATAAATATGATTTTACATCTTTATATTAAAATATATTTAAAAATTAATTAAAAGTTATATAATAAATATATAAATTTAGATAAAAAAAAAACATTCAATTTTTTTTATGGAATGAGAGATTTTAAAGCTATAAATATTTAAGTTAAGAGTTTACAAGGACTCTGTTTACTTTTTCGTTTCAAGTCCATCTATACAATTATCATGCTCAAAGAATTGAGAGAACCAATTATAAGTTAAGTCCAATATATTCATGAACCATGTCTTATGGGCTTCAAGAAGTGAGTAGAAATATAACACTTTCTTTTAAAATATTGAAATTTAAAGAAGCATTTACAATTAATGGTTGTTGATGTTGATGGAAGAAGTTGAACTGAGAGGAATGTGTTAGAAGTATGTAAAATGATGTTTTGCAGGTTTTTGGTACGTTTAACATGCAAAAACTGAGGTTTTGGCTTCTGCCAAAATCCGGATTCGGCGGTTTAAAGTGAAGATTTGGCCGAAACTAAGATTGGTCATGCCAAAGAAAAATGGGCAAGTTGAAACTCACTTTTGGCTGCCAAAACTAGGGACAGATGGGGCTTGTGGCAGCTGAACCTACTACCAAAAAGAGACTTTCATCTCTGTAACAAGGACCTTTGATTGCTGAAAGACCTTTGCCTAGCAACTTAAATCTAAGTTGCAATGCATTTTTATATGCCATGTTTTGCTATGTTAATTGGGGGGTTTATGGGATTGTTTAAAGTATGTATAGTCTTTAATATAAAGTTCGAAATACATGATCGGACCCCAGAACATAGAGACATCAGTGAAGAACCAGAGATAAATCAAACACGTCTAATACCAGATGAGTGGATACTATTAAAAAATTTTATGATACATAAATGATATGTCTATGGTATGTTTATGGCATGTTCATTCATCACAGTTATTACAAGATATTTGCATTAGAACACGAGATATGTTGCATTGCATTGATTACATGATTATGTGAAAGGTAATATTGAACAATCATTGATCTCATATGTTAATGTTTATGACCCACATATATTATCCTAGGAATGCCCTTTAGAATGTTTTATCTATGTCCGTTTGATATGTCTCTCGGGATATACCACAGACTGCCCCGTAGATGAAACATGGAGATTGGGACGTTCTAGGAGATATTTATATTATGTTTACATATATGATAAGTTTAAGATTGCTTAAAGGAGCTTCTTGGTGCATATTAATCTTTCAAGTAGTTTTTGGAATATGGCTTTGTCAAGTGGAACTACACAGGGATCTTGGTGACAATATTATCTAACGTGAAATGTTTAAAGGTGTTACATTTACACGTGCACGAAATGTTACTTTATGATATATGTTTTTTTGTATCTGCTCACTAAGCTATTCAAATAACTTACACATTTAATGTCCTTCCATCCCATCTCATTTTTCATATGTATGCAGGATGTACATCGAACATTCAGGGTAGAGCGGACGTGTCTCTACGATGTCATAGTGTCTATGGATGTTATTTAAGTGCCCCTGGGATTTAACTTAAATTGTAACACCCCTACTCGAACTTTAGAAAGCCTGAATAGGATGTGCTGCTATCATATCATAATCTTTAGAACCTATCAAGTCGTGTTGTACTATATTTATGTAATTTATGCATATTAAATCTTTAAATTAAGTGGTGGTGCCACTAATCTCTTCTCTTGGATAGATGATACTTTTTAAACTAGGGTTTACGTTTATCATCCACTTAAATCTCCTCTTACTCCCCTCATTCATTCCCAATCAAAACATCATGGACCATTCTCCACTTTTCCATCTTTTCTCTCCTTTTTCTCATTGAAGCAGAGACATCTCTCTATCTTATCAACCATGACCGAGTCTTCACCATTGTTTCTCCCCTATCTCACCTTACCTTGCCCAAGATTCACTAATCTCATTTTATATCCATATTATCACTTCTCTATCTCCTCTCTATATGGCTAAATCATGCTTAACTCTTCTTTCCTATCTCATCATGTCCCAATCGAGTCTTCCATTCAAGAAACCGAACCATCTTCTTCATCAAGTCGAGTCTTCTCTTTTTCCTCCAAGTCATGCCGTGACATATCTTCCCATTCTTCCATATCTCACCCATGTTCAACTGGGACATTGGAACATGTCTCATGATCGTGTCACACCTCTTCTTCTCTCATCCTTGTCTTAACCAAACCATCTTTGACTTAAGTGACCATTTTATCTCATCCTTTAAATCTTAGCCAAGACATTCAATCCCCCTTAGTCTATTTTGCCATTCAAGCCTTGTTTCCGTTAAATTGACCGAGACATAACTTAAACATCTCCCTTAGTGGAGACTTCACACACCAAAACCATGATACACTATTGATACAAGACTCTTTGCCGAGATACTTTCCTAACTTTATTCATGAACAAACATTCTTCTTATCTTTAGCTTATCTCTTCCTTCCTCAAGAATACTTTAAGGTTTATCCATTATTCTATCATAATTTTAATCCACTTATAGTTATTCAAACAATCTCTTATTGTGTAACACTCTTACATGTTCTTAGCCTATTTTATGGTTTCATAATTTAGGATATTACAATTCTTCCCCCTCTTTAGAAAATTTCGTCCTAAAATTTTAAACGCAAAAATTTCATTGTTTTATTTCTTATTCCTTTTATTTTAATCTTGTAATTCATTATCAAGCATTTACTTGTCCTTTTATTTCAAAAGACTACCTTCATTTATAATATATATTTTTATTTACAAGTACACAAAACCAATATTTATCAGTACATATACAAAAGTGTTCAAGATTACAATAGTTATCTCTTTCTAGCTCTTATCACCTATATTATAGTTGAAGCATTTAGGGTCTGGTTTATCTATTGTCTCAGAAGCTCCAATAATTTTCTAACTAGTTGTTCCCATATTTCCTCTATTTCTACCTCTGCCTCTTCCCTTTTGAGGGCTTGATCTTTCTTGTAGTGGGGCTTGTACATTTTGCTTATTGGGACAATCCCTTATCAAATGATCCATAGATCCACAAACAAAACATGCTCTAGTAAATTTTCGACACCCCCCTCTATTTGGGTTCCCACAGTGTTCACAAACTGGTGGAAACTAAGATCTCTGTCTTTTCTCATTAGTACTGGTAATTGGGGTGACATGTGACTCTGGTCTACTTATAGTACTATACCCAAGTATCTCATTTATTTCTTTTGATTGTCTTTCCTCCCTCTGTTACAAAACTTTAAATTTTTTTACAACTATCTCGAGTATTATGAACTTGTTCTTGCTTCTCTTCTCGATTCCTCTTTTGTTACCTTCTCCATTTCCTATTCTGCTCATCTGTTCTAATTTGTTCTACACTTAGAGCTGCCTTTACTAGTGTAGAAAAATCTTTAATGAATTGTGCAACTATATACACTCTAATCTTATTGTGCAATCCTTGCTCAAATCTTTTGCACCTAATCTCTTATGCGAGTATCATATCCTTTGCATACTTACTGAGCCTAATAAAGTGCCTCTCATATTCACTAACCATAGAGTTTCCTTGTCGAGGTAAAGTAATTCCCTCCTCCTTTCTTCCATATACAAGTCTCCAACATACTTCTTTTCCATAACAAAATTCTTCCAAGTACAATATTATGGCAATATTACTTGTTCTATTGTGATCCACCATTGATAATCTTCCTCTTTTAGTATAGAAATAACACAAAGAAACTTATCAAATGGAGAACACTATAGTTGCTGAAGTATTCTTTCAATACTTTCAAACCAATATTTAGTTGCAGCGGGATCATCAGTTAACCTTCCTCTAAACTCAACAACTCCATATTTTCGAAGTTTCTCTATCAGAGATCTAGTAGAGTTTTGCACTAGTATCATTGCCTATGGTACTATTCTTGTTATTCTTTGAAACATTTCTGCCATTTGCTGATTGAATATATCTTGTCCTTCCTTTTCATTTCTAGAGGCATCATGAACACCTCTAGATCCTTCTGGTAATGGAGCATGGCTTTCTACATTCTCATTAACAACTTTTTGTGAACTCGACATCATATCTATATCCAAATATTAATTTGCATTAGAATCACATCATAGCTTAACTCTTTTTGGCATGTACAATATTTCTACATTTACTCTTATTTTCCCTACTTATGTCTTATAATCGTCTAAACCTCTACTCTGATACCAATAAATGTAACACCCCAACTCAAAATACAGAGAGCCTGAATAGGATGTGTTGCTATCATACCATAATCTTTAGAACCTATCAAGTCATGTTGTACTATACTCATGTAATTTATGCATATTAATTTTTTTTCCTTTTAATTAAGTGCCAGTCATATACATACAAGTTTATCAAGTTATCTATTTATTTACTCATAACACTTAAGTTATGTACATGCCAAAATACTATAAGGTCAATAAATTAGAAACAAACCAGCTATGTGATTCTTGTCGCTGCAGATTATTGGTCCATTAATCCTTCCCTTGCTGCCTTGTACTTGATTCAATAACATTCCTTTTCCCTTTTCTTTTCTCTTTCCTTCTCTTTCTCTTCCTCCTTTCTGTGTTACAGTCACCCTTAATAACTCCTCTAGGCCACCACTCCTTTCTCCTTCCACCACTTTCTCTTGCCTCCTCCAGTAACTTACCCACACTTTATGAACTTTCAAATATAAGAACTCATAAAAAATCTCACCATAAACTCTCCTTTTTCTCTCCCTTTCTCTCTTGACAAAAATAGAAGATAAGCATGACTGAACCCTTTTATCCCCCCTTTGTCTGCCACTTAACTCTCACTAAGGACATGTGTTATCTTTAAATTAAGCGGTGTTGCCACTAATCCACTTCCTAAACTAGGGTTTACATTTATTATTCACTCAAATCTCATCTTACTCCCCTTACTCATTTCCAACCGAAACATCATGAACCATTCTCCACTTTTCCCATCTTTTCTCTCCTTCTTCTCATTGAAGCCGAGACATCTCTCCTTCTTATCCATCATGACCGAGTCTTCACCATTCTTTCTCCCCTATCTCGCCCTACCTTTGCCGAGATTCACTCATCCCATTTTGTATCCAAGTGATCACTTACCTATCTCCTCTCTATATGGCCGAATCATACTTAACTCTTTTTTCCTATCTCATCATGTCCCAACCGATTCTTCCATTCGAGAAACCTAGCCATCTCCTTCATCAAGCCGAGTATTCTCTTTTTCCTCCAAGTCATGTTGTGACATAGCTTCCCATTCTTCCATATCTCGCCCATGTTCAACCGAGACATTGGAACATGTCTCATGATCATGCCACACCTCTTCTTCTCTCATCCTTGTCTTGAATGAACCATCTTTGACTTATTTTATCTCATCCTCCAAATCTTGGCCAAGACATTCAATCCTTCCCTAGTCTATCTCACCATTCAAGCCTTGTTTCCCTTCATTGATTGAGACATAACTTAAACATCTCCCTTGGCCGAGACTTCACACTCCAAAACCATGATACACTATTGATACAAGACTCTTAGCCTAGATACTTTCCTAACTTAGTTCATGAACAACCACTCTTCTTATCTTTAGCTTAACTCTTCTTTCCTCAAGAATACTTTAAGGTTCATCCATTATTCTATCGTAATTTTAATCTACTTATAGTTATTCAAACACTCTTATTGTGTGACACTCTTACATGTTCTTAGCCTATTTTATGGTTTCATAATTTGGGAGTTACATAAACGTTATTCCTTAAATGAAGTATGATTAAGTAATGAATGTTTATAAGTTTATGTTAGATCTCATAATGCATGTTATGTAAATAATGTGAGTTGAACATTAGAGATTAGATTTCAACACTTATATTAAAGTTATGATATGTTGTTACATGTTTATACATGTTGCTTGTAATTTAGAAATTTAATTATTCCTTCCATGTTTTAGGTGCCTTAATTTAATTTAATGTATGAAATCTTTTTATGCATGATAAATGAAATATTAATGTTATGTTAAACGTTAATATTAAAAGTAAATGTAATGGAAAAATATCTAACGAAACATAATGGAATGTCAGGTTTTGTTACGAGTTGTTAAGGTTTTGGTCACTTTCAGGTGGTCGAGATTCAAATGCCGGTAACAGTCTACTAAGTCGGGCTATTACAATATTGATGGATTTAAGATTAAAGATCAAACTAGAACTTTCTAACATTTAAATATATCCTTAAACTCCCCTCTATAAAACCCCTCAAATGTACGGGGAAACATATATAAAATATCACACTCGACAATTTTTCGATGTCAAAATCTAAGTTTTTGAATGAAATATTCATGGAATATTCGAAAACTGGGTCAGAATAGTGATTAGGGTTCAAAATGACAATCTAAAGGAGTTTAGGGATTTATATGAAAGATTAAAAATTTTGAAGGACTTAAATGTAAAAGAGGAAAACTTAAAGGATCAACTAGGAAATAGAAGCATATGAATGTAGAAAAAGGAAATCGACCTAGAGTTGATTCCAAATGCAAGATCGAACCCTTCCATTATAAAAGGAAAGAGAATCGGTCATGGAAGGGTTTTGAGAAAATTCAAAGCCCTTAAGTTTTCTCTCTTGCATTTTGACACTGACAAATCAAGCTAAAATCAAAGAAAAATTGTGTAAGGATGTAAGAAATCTTCAAATAGTTGTTGGATTCTTTAAGGAAGTGAAGAAATCACACTAAGGGAGTAAAGGGACCAAGGTGGCCGAAGCATTGGGAGAAAAAAACATTAGTGGGAATTTAAGGTTTGAGCTTCCTTTAGACTAATCATCCATAGATAGGTTAGTAACCAAGGTTCTAATTTGTTTTGGGGCAATGGGTTTTAGTTTTGAGTACATGTATGCAAGATTGGAAATGTTCTTGACAATGGTTGAATTTTCGGGTTTCAGTCCCGATTCCCTTGATGTTGAATAATGTATGTTGTTTTTTTTTTGCTTTTTTTTTTTTTTTATAAATGGTGATGTTAATAGATATTTGATGTTGAAAGACACTAAAAATGCCATTGCATGTGATTTTGGCTAGAATTTAAGGGTGTTATGAAGTGAAAAAATTGAAAGTTGCAGGTTTTGGTATTTTTGAAGATAAAGTTGTTGTGAATTACATATAGATTATGGATATGTTGTATTTGATTTTTAATGATGTGTTTAAGGTCTAAATATTGATGGAATAGGTTGTAGAAGGTAATTTTGATGTTGGAATTACGTTTAACATATTATGGTATCTTGAAAATGCGAGAAGTTGGTTTTGACCTTTTGGGAAAAACCCAGTTTCTTGTAACCGGAAAAGTAACTTCGGTCACCGGAGACTAAGTTTTCGACCGAACCATAATAGGTAGCCAAATGATGCTACTGAGGTACTTCTTGGTTCGATAAAATATAATTCGATGGTTAAAGGATGTGTCAAGACATCATTTCACCAAATTCAACAAATCATAACTCGATAGTCAAAGGATGAACTATGACATCATTCGGCTAGGGTTATATCACTTGGATAAAAGGTTATAGTTCGGTACTGAGGGATAATGATTCAGTATCACTCGATTAAGTAAGGGAAATGACTCGAATAACCGAATGGTTTACAGAAGGGTTCATTTCGAATCATTCAGATCTGAATCATAGTACCAATTTCAGACAATAACTTATGTTTATGTTATTAAGTATCAAATGATATTATGCTATATGGGGAATAATGAAAGTATTTTTAAATGTATTTTTCATACTCTTTAATTAGTCTCTCATCCTAATCTGTCAAATAGGACCAGACCAAAGAAATTAAGGACATCATTGATAAGGCGAGGCATTCTTCTTCACATCTAAACCAAGTGAGTGGATAAAACTAAAATATTTTATAATACTAAATGACCAAATGAATGTTAAAAGCATGCCCATGCGTCATAATGTTTAGGTTGCCACATTAGATGCACGATAAATGATATATTGCATTATTACATGATATGTGAAAGGTGATATTAGATGACTTATGATCCCCTATGTTAATGTTATGTTATGACACAAGGAGAATATCCCTAGGAATGTCCCTTAGAATGTCTTATGTGTATGTCTGTTTGGCATGTCCCGCAGGATGTACCACGGACTGTCCCTCGGATGAAACATAAAATGATTTTAGGATGTTCCAAGGGATATATATGTTATGTTTATGTATATAGTAAGTCCAATATGGCTAAAGGAAGTTTCTTGATGCATATTAAAATGTTATTAGTACAAGAAAGATGGCTTGCCAACTGAAACTACTAAGGATCTTGGTGCGGTATTGCCTAAGGTGAAATATTTGAAGATGCTGCATTACACGTGCATGAAATATATATTTTTATATTGTATGTTTTTACATATCTGCACACTAAGCTATTTTGCTAGCTTACCCATTTTATGTTCTCCCTTCCCTTCCCATCCCTTTTTCACAAGTATGCAGGATGTATCGAAAAACTCAAGATAAACTGGACATGTCACTATGATGTAATTTATATGTTTTGCCCCTAGGAATGTAACAAAAGTTAAAATATTTGATGTTATGTATAAAATTTATGTTTTAAATCACATGTATTAATATTAATGAATGTTGTACGATTGGATTAAGGTACTTATATTATGTTAATTATGATGGCATATACAAATATATATATATATATATATATATATGGCACTTGTATTAGAAATTTAATTCTTCCTTATATGTTAGTACCTAAATCCATAAAATGTATGAGATTTTCGTGCTAATATTATGTTAAATAATTAAGGTTAAATATAAATGCAATGAAAAATGTAATTTAACCGAACGTAATGTAATGTAATGTTACGACTTTTTAGGATTTTGGTCACTTCTGGGTGATTGGGATTATATCGCTGGTAGTAGTCTGATAAGAATGGGTTGTTACATAAAACACTTAGAAAAAGGATGGACATAGGACTTTTAGTGACTATTTGCACAAATTTGAACTTAGTTTTATTGTCAACTTTCACCAGCTAAAATTCGCAACCCAAAACCTTAAACTAGAACATTAAAATTCTAGTACTAGAAAGTTGTAAAATGTTATTATATTATTATATTTTATTCTTTTTGATGCATAATAGATGTTAGATGATCAATTTGCCTCGTATATTGTAACACCCTACTAATCCTATAAGCTCAATAATATCATCACCATCATGTTTAAGATTAGAGTTAAGAACTGACAAGTAACATTAGGGGAGGTGCTATCTTGACGTGCTAACTTGACATGTTAGCTTAAAGTCAATGTCCTTAGTATTTAATCTTTAATCCTTTAATGGATAGAGCATTTAAATATGATTTTAATGAGTGGAAATACATTTTTGAAATAAGCTACATAAAGTTTCAAAATTGCAAATTAAAGTTCTCTGGTAAAACCTAAAAAGGGCAAAATGTACTAAGTGGAAAGTATGTTTCCATACATGGGGTCTAAAGTGTAATTTTTCGAAAAAGACTTAAAATAATCAGGAAAAGAGCTTGAATAACATGAAAATAAAGCTTAGTAGGTCAATTTGCAAAAAGGTTAAGTGATGGTGCAATTTAGAAATGGAAAAAGTTAAGTAGGTCAATATAGAATTACCTAAAGTTTAAAAGGTAAAACTAATCCTAGCCATCTAAGGTGATACCCAAAACCTCTCGGCCCTACATATGTCATTCAACATTAGAAAGAGAGTGCAAACAAGGATAAAGGAGCAGAATTAGCTGCTTCTTCATCTCTCCAAATCGGGCAGCAAGTATTATTACACATTCCACCATAGGCAGCCTCGATCAAGCTTGCAAACTATCAATTTTACCAAGGTTAGCAAGGTTTTCAAGTGTTCCAACACCCAAAACATCTTCCTAACATCCTAAGGGGTAGTACACATCAAGGAGAGACAAAGAAAATTAGATTTTATATTGATTTGAATTGAGTTTTGATGGTGGAATCAATATAGGATGTTGTTTGAGCATATGTTGCAGCACATGGTTCCTTTACTTGATATTTTCTATTTTGATTGAGCTAGGTTCTATTCTAATTGATTTGGGAGATTTCATAATACCTTAGGAATTGTGAATAAGTGGCTGGAACCTTAAATTTATTGGGGGAAAATTTGATTCAAGTTGAACAAAGTTGTATACATGTAGGATTTTGAAAGAAAAAAAAATTATTGTTTGTATTTTGTTTTATGTCCGATTTTCGTATGACTTGGAAGAGCACTTTTAACTAGGTTCTTATGCCAAACGTGACCAAATATTATTTAAAATTAAAAGGAGGTGCTGGAGTGAACAATTTTTGAGTTTAGGTACTAAGTTTAGGTGATGTCCAAGTGTGTATGCATGTGTGAGTTTGAAAACATGGCTGTTTTGTTTTGGTAATTTATTTTAACCATGGCCGCCATTGAAAAAATGTGATATTTGAAGACTATAAATTTGTAAAAGGACAATGTTATGTTAGGCAACTATGGCTGGACAAAAACAGAACCAAATCTAAGTTAATACAATTGTGACATTAAGGGGTAGGAATGGTCCCAATGTGTGTGTGCATAGTTTTTATGTTCTGTGTATAATTTTATATGTATGAAAATATGTTTAAATTGTGATGAATGTTATTGCCTTAGGTTCATAATTATTTTGTGATTTAGGAAAAAAATTATTAGGATGATAAAAGGCATTGAAAAGTTGACATAATCAGGTAAAAACTCAACATTACATAAATTGTTGTATATGTGCTAAGTTCATGTCATATTGCTGCCCCATTTTGATCATGAGCATAAGGTTATTTTTCTTAAATATTTTATGATTGAAACACTTGCATAAATAACTTATAATTCAAATAGAATGGTTACGACAAATATAGTAATTGTTGAAAAATCGTGCTAGTGACCTTGGGCATGAAAAGTGCAACTTGTGTGAAATTTGCATCTGACTTTGGAATGACCTAAAATTATATTGGAATGTGCATATTGCATGCATAAATGCATGGAATGGTCATTTAACATAATTAGGACACAATAGAAATGCAAGAATCAATGAAATTATAGACGTGCTCACTTTAGGTGCTTAAAGTGTCGTAAATTGACATGTTTGCTTGATATGTAAATGTTTAAAATTGTGAAAGTATGGATTAGATCTAAGATTTTTATGGACATGCTTGCTTTTTTGATAGAGATTATACACATACTTGTCTAAATGGCGTATTTTGCACAAGTGTTGCATTTACATTTCTGAATACCTAACATACGTAATATTAGAAAGTGAACCAGCATAATGGTAAATGCAAAGTAAACAAAAATATTATTGGCCCTAACATGATTAGGTAAGATACGAGGTTAGTATAAGGGCATGACATACCATATACAGATTAGCAGTACTACCTACATATTCATATGGATTTTTGGGGCGATAGTGAGGTATTCCACATGGACTAGCCACATTGTGTCCTCAACCTATATGTTGGCTTTGACCCTACTGTTTTGGCACTATGTGCCTTATATGTTCTCGGCTTCAGCCCTACAGTTTTCCTTTTCTAGTAGTTGATCCTACTAACAAATTTAGGGGCCATAAAGGTTAAAGAACGAGATGTGATATTACGATTGCTAATTGCAAAGATGTATTAAAATGCTATATTGTGATTTGAAAGGACATAAAACGGAATGATCTATAGTGACACGTTATAGAATGAATCAATATGAATTGAATAATCATGTTATAGTATGATGTGCAATGATAAGAAATGACATAATATGATATATAGTGATATGAATACACTACATGACAAAAAGTATTGAAAATAGGAGAAATACTCCAGCAGCGATATATGCTTTTTTGCTTATGTTTACATGTCCATGATAATATAGTTGACATGAAGGACATGGACAATATGTGAAACATAAGTATGACATTATAGAATGATATGTTGTTATATGATACAAAATGAATTTCTATGACATAATATGATAATAGAAGGTACCATTTCACACGAAATGCATATGTTATGAAATGACATGAATAACATTGGTTATATGACATTGAATGACTTTGTATGGCAAAAAATGACATGATATTGTACCATCTGACATGAAATGTATATGTTATGAGATGATATGACAAAGTGAGATTGTATGATGATATGAGTTCATCATAAGCTAGGGAGGATAGATGTTACGGACGGACTTTAGGGCCTAGAAGTTTAGGTACCTAAAATGGGGTAATTAACAAGAAAGTGATTAAATGAGGTAAGGAATGAAATTAGAAAGTGAAAACTAGGATAGAAATGGGAAAGGGAAAGAAGTGAAGTAAAAGAAATTCAAAATTAAACCAATGGGAAATGTTAAGTGAGAAACATAAGAGAATTAAGAGATATGAATTTGGAGAAGTAAAATGAAATAAAAATAAATAATAAAATAGAAATGAAAAATGGAATAGAAAATAAAAAGGAAATAGAAAAGGAAAGAAATGAAAAAGAAAAGAGGAAAAGACAAAATGGGAGAGAAAAGTCAATAAAAAGGGCTTTAAGGGATAAACTCAACATTTAAGCCTAATCACACAAAACCAGCAGACAATCACAAGGAAATCAACAGGAGAGAAAAGAAAAGGAAAGGAAAAGAGGAAGGAGAAGAGACGAAGAAGAAGAAGAGAAGAGAAGGAAGGAAAGTTATTAAAAAGGTTAGTTTTACAAATTCTAACTAGTTTGATATAGTAAAAAAAAGGATTTTCATGAAAAAATAGGAATTAGGGTTAAACTCTAATTTGACCTATAATTCTGGAAATAACCTTATGATGATAAAAATGTAAGTTTTGGACTTAAATCAAAGTGTAGAT
>CAOGCB010425628.1:0-12270 GCA_948266635.1 Cnidoscolus chayamansa | reverse complement strand
TTAACTGCATGACATGGTCTCGGGATCCAACTTTGGTTTGTAGACTAGCTTTCATTCGTTGGGTTAATTAATCTAATAATTAGGTTAATTAAGTTTAAATTGGAGTCATAGGGTTTTTTCCTAATTTGCCCTTAAATAATTAAATCAGGTGGCGACTCACACACACGTGCACTCATCTTAGTCATAAGCATTTAAATAATATAAATTTATTTATTTTCCTGTGGCATGCGGGGTGAGGGGTTCACAGCTAGTTAGGATATTTTAAAGTTGATCTTTTTGTGAGGGTATTCTTACTTTGTTGACTTTTTATGTTCATATATTAAGAGTAAAAAATGAGGGCTTTATCTACTCGTGCATGTATGACTATTTGGAGACTATAGAATTGCCACAACTACCTTATTTGGTAAGGGAAAACTAGGTCTCTATATGAAGTTGTATTGCATGGGCTAGAGTACTTAGAAACTTTGTTGGAAATCAAAGATAAGGGTTAATGATCAGACATTTGCATCTCATTAATGGGTTTCACTAGCTATGCATCATCTTAAATGCAATGAAAACGTGACAATCTTCATAGTTAATAGTTGCATGAGAGTGGAGTAGTAGTTAGTAGTCATGAAAGGGCATTTTCTGTCAATTTTTCAGGATTCTACAGGGTAGTTATCCTCAAAACTAATTAAAACTTTAACTCTCACTAAGTCACTTTTATGGTTGAATAAGGAAGGATTGACTAAAATTAATGTAGAAATCAATCCATTGAAAGTTTTCTTAGTTTTAAGTCCCTGGAACTAAATTACTTCAAGTTTGATTTGGTTATCATAGATTGCAAGAATCATTTAGCTCGAGCTATTATTTCGAATTTTGAAATGTTTTGTAAACAAGTTAATATGGCTACGCGCTGCCTTGCTAGTATAAACGTGTCACAAGTTAGTCTTTCTATCTAAAGGGATCCTCCTAGTTTTATAAATTACTAAAAAGTTACTTGTGCAATGTAGCGAGTTGATGTTCATAAACAATTATTTTATAAATTTAATTTTCACTCTTTTACAACATATTATTAACGACTCCGGGTCATTTTGAGTGAGTTGTCTCTTTTTCTATGATTTGAGTTACAACCTTAGTTGACTCTTATCTTTTTTGCTGAGTAGCGAAGTTGGTCAGTTCTTATCATTGTATCAAGTAATAAAATTGGTCACTACTTTATTTTATTGAGCAATAGAGTTGATCGATTTTCCTGTTTAACCTAGTTAATTGGTAAAAAGGATCGGTAAAAAGAGGCAACAATGTTTTGATGGGAGAATAGAAAATTCTAAAGGAACAATATATTTTGCTCTTAATATAAAGACAATAAAAAATATGACAACATTTTGAGGGTGCGGCAAGATAAAATTATAATTTAATTTTATGAAATCAATTGCACAGTAACTGATTAAAAGCAACTTAGCTTTATATTTATATTAATGTATTTTGTGATAACCTTTTTCATCTTTTCTCACTTACTATTTGTGGATTTTAGATTGGGTGTTTGAGGCTTCACCTTTTTGATTTAATGGGAAATGTTCTATTATGTGTTTTTTATTTTTATTTTTTTTATATATATAATTTTAATATAAAAATTTCCTCTTTTTAAAGAAGATTCCGATTCTGGTATTCCAAACAACGTGTTTTTTTTTTTATATTTATTTATTTATTCTACTTTTTTAAGAAAAATAACATGGTCTCGAAAAATGGTATGTTTTTCTTTTTAAATTTTATTTTATCTGAAGAACATGGTTGATTTGATAAAGCAAGAATCAAGGAAGCCTAATATCACGCTTCCCAACACAGATATAAAAGGACTAAACCCATATTTCCAGCTTTGCTCCTTTCTGTTTCTCTCTCTAGTGAATCAGGCCTTCGTCAATCCATCCGCAACATCTCCTCTGCAACAGAGATCGAACCATGGCTGATACACTCGCTTCCTTGAGGTCTCTTATGGCTTCTCATTCTCCCCCTCTCGATGCCTTGGTTGTTCCCTCTGAGGATTATCATCAGGTTCTCCATTATTAATAATTTCAGTATCTGGTGTTTTGATCACTATTTTTATGATATCATTTCCTTTAGGTTTTTTCTCAGGCCTCAATTGCTCAACTTTTATTGAATTTGATCATTTTGGTTTAGTTATTTTGCAATGAAATTATTGTTGTATATGCTTACCTCTATTGCGGCAGAGCGAATACGTGTCCGCGAGGGACAAGCGTCGGGAATTTGTTTCTGGATTCTCTGGGAGCGCAGGTTAGTTCAGTTGTTGTAGCTAAATATTTCTTCTTCTGCTGACTGAATTACCTTGATTGGCATATAACTGTTGTTTGAGAAAGCATCCCAAGTATTTGATAGATGATAACTACACATATTGTTAGTTAATGACAATTTCTTAGTTTGAAGTAGTCGCCATATGAATATATTGGATTGCCGTTGATTCAACACCACTTCATAACCAGACATGTTGCTTGAAGGATTTGATCCAAGTGTAGAATGCAAATTATGAACATTGTCTTAGTTTGTTATTCAGATTCTATTTGTTATCAATTGATGAAAAATTTATTGCTTTTGACTTCTTGTTTGAATTTCATTCAGGTTTAGCGCTTGTTACCCTGAATGAAGCACGGCTGTGGACAGATGGGCGATATTTCTTGCAGGCAACACAACAACTTAGTGATCAGTGGACACTCATGCGTATAGGAGAGGACCCACCAGTGGATGCATGGATGGCTGATGTGAGTTACCTTCTATTTATTGCAAGCAAAAAGTGCCTGTTTCTGTGTTATAGATTGCTGCAGAAATAATTGAATAATATTCTAAGGAATAAGTTTCCTATTTCCAGGATTTATTTAAAGCAAACTTCTTTTTCTTTTTTTTCAACATATACAGATAATTTATCTTGTTTCCTGTGGATTGATTGAGTGTAATTATCTAACTGCAGAATGTGGAAACGAATTTTAATTACATAGGTCTTCAGCTTGGTTTTGTCCTGGCCTCTATATTTATATCTTTGGGTTTCCTTGTATATATACGTAGTTTGATTAATCCTCAGCTATACTTCTAAGATCCTATCTTGGGATCATATAATTTCTTGTGTTAGTCTTAAATGATAACTTTTAATAGTTACTGTAGGGAGATTATACTGATTTATTACTTTTTATGCATTTGTTGGATTAGTTGTTCTCACATAGTTATTTAACTAATTTTTTCACTGCATATTGCAAGTTTCCTGTGGTATTAAGGAGATCTGAAATTTGATTTTATTAGAATCTACCTGCACATGCCGCTATTGGTATTGATCCATGGTGCATATCAGTAGACACTGCACAAAGATGGGAGGGTGCTTTTGCTGAAAAGCAGCAGAAGCTGATTCAAACTGCAACCAATTTGGTAGATAAAGTCTGGAAAAATCGACCCCCAGCAGAAATAAATCCATTAATTGTCCATCCATTGGAATATACAGGTTGTTCAGTTGCCGACAAGTTGAAGGATCTGAGAGAAAAATTAAAAAATGAGAAAGCTTGTGGTATGATCATTACAACACTTGATGAGGTGAATTTTTGCTGAACTTGGCTGCTTTGCATCTTTGTTTTTATTCCTTTGGCTTTTCTTTTTCAATATCTTGATTTAGTTTGTTGATACTTCAATATATTTTCTTAAATTCAGGTTGCTTGGCTGTATAATATTCGTGGAAATGATGTATCCTACTGTCCAGTTGTTCATGCATTTGCTATAGTAACATCAGACTCGGCTTTCCTTTATGTAGACAAAAGGAAGGTCTCTTCTGAGGTAAATTTTGCTATATATTGTTATGCAAGTATTTTTCTAAAACTTAGATATATTTATCTGATTTTCACAATATTTGCATTTCCATTTTCCACAATTCATTTTCGTTGTCTTTAGTTAATCCTGAATGCACGTCTTATTTTGTGTCATTACTGCATCTAGTCTTAGGACTGACTGATATATCATATCTAGTAGTTAGTTTATATACATGCTTATGATTCCATTTTCAAAATTATAGAAGTGAATTGGTAAGTCTGGACTAACAGTTTGAATAGTTTAGGATAATTAATTCATGTCAATTTTCAGGCAAACTCTTATATCAAGGAGAATGGAATTGAAGTTAGGGAGTACACTGCAGTGAGCTCAGATGTACCATTGCTTGCATCTAACCAGCTCAACTCAACGTCTACCTTCAAAGGAAATCATGCTGAAGTTATGAAAGAAACAAAAAGCAATTGTACTGAGATTGACATTGTGGGAAATGGTACAGCTGAATCAGAAGGCAAAAAAGCTGACCTTATATGGGTTGACCCTGGTTCATGCTGCTATGCTTTATATTCAAAGTTGAATTCTGAGAAAGTGCTCCTGAAGCAATCACCTCTTGCCCTTGCAAAAGCTTTAAAGGTACCGTATCTACTGTTATCCAAATAAAGTTCTCTAAAGCCATTACTATGTTGATATAAAGTGCTTTTATATATTATTCAGACATCCATCCACTGAAATATAGTGCTAAGTTATTTATGGTACCCTTGAAATCTTGTATCAATTTTCTGCAGTTACCAGGATGTGCCGAAGTTCATTTTCTCAATTCATTTTACATTTGCTAAGTAAAACAGAGATGAGCCATGCTTTTGTTATTTCATAATAATATCTGATGTTAAGAAGAAATAGATGAGGTATACACCATGGATTTAAATTGTGGTTGCAGCCACATTTGCAGCCACAATCACGAGAAACATAAATGGGCTTGTAACGGTAACAAAGTAACAGTAACGGCCTATTGCTACCCAAATTTTTGTGAAAAAATTTGCCTAGTTCATGAAATAAAAATAATCCTAGAGGTACAATTAAAACTAAGATATACAACTAGATAATAAGCATAAATATACCAAATAAGGGCATTACATCCATCATTCTTAGATACCATTCTTACTAACTTAACTTCAGTTCTAAACATACTATTTAATTAGGACAATTAATATCAAGAGTTAATTTATTTTTTAAAATCAAATATATATTAAAGGCAAAAACTTTCTTAGATATTTCTTTCTATATTTATTTACCCAAAATGATTAGAAAAATAGATAAAAATTAGAAAAAAATAAAAAATAATTTGCCATTTGCTCTCCTTCACTTCAAAACCACCTTCTCTATTATGATTTATGCTCTTAAGCTCAAAATTTGTAGGAAAATGGTGAATCTCACTTAATTGTATAGAAAATTGAGAGAAAATAGCAAACTACCTAGAGATAAAATGAAATAGCCTTTACACCTTTAAATAACAGTCAGTAATGACTGTTACCTTTATATAACGGCCGCAATGCCTGTTGCAGCTGCAATTTTAAAAATCCTTTAAATAATGGTGCTAACCGTAATGGCAGGCCAAAATTCCTCTAAATAACATAACAGCTTTATTTAAAACCATGGCCCACACTTTTTAATCATCATTGGGAAGACACAGCATAGCTAAGTAGATCTTGCATACACACACACATAAGAGAAGATAATTTGAGAGAGAATCTCTGCTGTATTTTTTTAAAAAGCTACTGAATTACAAGCGAAAGTGGGTATTATAAAAGTTTTAATTCCTCCAATTAGGGTAGAAATATAACTATAAACTAGTAACACTATATGTAATTAAAATATGAATAAACTAATCCTAATTAGAGTAGGATTTACAAAATAACTTCCTAAAATAAAACAAAAGACATGAAAAACTAAATTAGAATTAACAAAAAGCTAATATAGGAAGTCCAAATAAAATAGTACATAGATAGGTCAAACTAGGGAATGAAGCTGCTGCCTCCTGTTTTGAGCATGCCCTAGGGTGTGTAGACTGTAGAGTGCCTGGGACCATGCCCTATGGCTTTTGGTGGGAGAATCTGCAGTCTGCCTTGCACACGCTCTGGGGTGTGCTGCTGGTTCTCTTTAGCATCAAAATTGGGCACTTTGAACCCCTTTCCTTTCCTTGAATGTTTCCCATGTTGCTGGTCCCATTTCTCCATGAATTTATTACTTAATGCCTCAACATCAAGGGAACTCTTAATCCTTGTTTAATAAAAATTGGCATATGCCCTGGCTTCA
The DNA here is from genome assembly GCA_948266635.1 of Cnidoscolus chayamansa. NCBI lineage: Eukaryota > Viridiplantae > Streptophyta > Magnoliopsida > Malpighiales > Euphorbiaceae > Cnidoscolus > Cnidoscolus chayamansa. The sequence continues at coordinate 6,162 of CAOGCB010425628.1, read as the reverse complement.
AAAGGTTTCTTTTGCGATCAGCATTGGTTGTTGCCACCAATCATTGAAGGCCTATGGATGAATCTAACAGAGTATGAAACAATGTCAAAGAAGAGAAGCAGGGTGCAATAATGTTCAAATAAACAATTGGTGATGTTGCAGTAGTTGGGCATTGTTATCACATAAAAATAAGTATTTTACTGTAAAGAAATTACATAGTTATAATATGCAAATTTTTTTAGAATTAAAAAAATCTAACAATAACGGCCTAGTAACTGTGGCAAGCACACCAATACAGTCTTGTTTATAAACAAATGGGCTCATAGAACACCAGAAAAAAGTTAAAACAAAAAAATGAAGATTGTGGGAGCCACTGACAAATAAAGAAAATAAGAAAAAAAATGATTAACTCAAGCACACTTTTCTTATTTCTATCACAATCTATTTCTCCCTTTCCTACATACACGACAATTGCTGTGTCTCTGCTATCTTCTTCAACAAGAAAAGTAACAGACTGAAATGGAACTATTATTTGAAACCCTGTGCCTCAAGGGAAATTTAGTAGTTTCTGTAACTCCTTTGAGGAAAGATGAGTTCTAGTGAAATAGATCAATTTTGTTTGGTATAATTATGATTTTTAAGGTAGTTTCCTTATTCTTAGCTTGTTAGAGTTTCTGGCAGAGAATGCTTGCCTCGTGAGCAACAAGCACACACACAGTTTTTGTGTTTTTTTAGGAAATACTTTGTTAGGTCATGAAGGGTGAAGCAAACCCAGATGGGTTCTTGGACTTGTCCAGTTGAAATATAGTCCTAGCCTATCTTTTCTTAATAGATGAGTTATGCAATAAGTGAAAATATTGTATTTGTTTCATTTTTACTCAATCATGGCAGCATAATTCAGAACCACTTTTTTTTTTTCCTCAATGACTATTTTAGAACCCTGTTGAGTTGGATGGCTTAAAAAAGGCACACATTCGTGATGGTGCAGCTGTTGTGCAATATCTTGTCTGGTTGGATAAGCAGGTATACTGATAGTTTCTCAAAATTTTGTATGTTCTCTAAATAATTACTGTTTTTTATAGTTTCTTTTTTATAATTTTTGTTGTTTAAAGCTCAATCTTCAACCAACATTTTTACCAGCTTATTCAACAAAGCGTGTGTTACCAAACTTGATTTTGTGCTTGTTTGTGTGTGCAGATGCAGGAGATTTATGGGGCTTCTGGTTACTTCTTGGCAGTCGAGAGTGAGAACAAGAAAAAGGATTTGTAAGTGTTTATTTTGAACTTACAGCCATTGTTTAAATTTTTAATTGCTAGTTGATAACTATTGTATTGCAATGTTGCACCAGAAACATGTATATAATATAATGATTAAAAATAAGCTTACCTTTTTCATATAAAAACTACAAAATAAAGATACAAAGAGGCTATGCCACATGGCAATTGTTTAACCACTTTTTATCTAGGTGATACATTCCTGTAAAGCCCTTTTCTGTTACAACGCGTAAAGCCATCTTTTTAAGGCTTACTTATAGAGCGAGATAGCTCTCACCATCATGTCATTCTGTCATACTGCTTGCCTTAACAACTGAACTCATGTAATAGGCAAGCGGCATGACAAAATGACATGATGGTGAGAGCTGTCTCATTCTAAGACTAGAAAATACACAATGATATTCTGGACAGAAGGTGTACTGCAAGGGCAAGCAGTTCATTTTTCTATTATTTTATATATTGTTCAGAATATTTCCCTGATCCAAAATAGTTTGGGATCAATGCTTTTTGTTGTTGTTGCTATCATTTAGATTAGAACATTGCCGTTGGCAAGTTAAAAAGGAATCTCACCAACAAAAATATGTAACCTTTATCAAAAAGCCTTTATCTTTGCTTTTCTTTCTGTTTATCAGAAATATTACAGGGGAGCTGTTTCTGTTTGGATGCTTTATTCAACTTCTGTATTAAGAAGGATGTCACCGAATTTTACTGAGTTGATGCCAGATTGTTTCCTTTTAAAAGAAGGTTTTTGTTTAATATTATGTGCCTTGTATTAAAATTGTTCCAAAATTTAGTTGTAAATACAAGTCACTAGTAGGATTAGTATTTAAGTGGCATTATTGCAAGGAAATTTTTTTTTGCAAGCCCCATTTAAATTCACACTCAATTGCTTTATTCTTCACATTATGCAACCTGCTAGATTGACATCCCATTAATATCTTGATCTGGTCAGATCAAAGCTTGACATACCCTGATCCTTCTATTTAAAAAAAAAAAAAACATTGTAATGTCTGTAACAGGGAAACTAGAAAACTGACAGAGGTGACTGTAAGCGATAAGCTGGAAGGTTTTCGAGCATCGAAAGAGGTAATTTAAATGGTGTAGCACTATTAAAATCTTTTTGTAATTAAAAGAGAGATTCAGAAGCATTATTTTAGGATACTAGTTGTTTGACATGATATTGTTCTCTCTATCTCTCTCTCTCTTTTTAAATCACAGCTTTTTCGGGGATTAAGTTTCCCTACAATTTCATCAGTGGGTCCAAATGCTGCCATCATCCATTATTCTCCAAATGCTGAAACATGTGCTGAGCTTGATCCAAATAACATCTATCTATTTGATTCAGGAGCTCAGGTTTGTCACATATTAGTAGTTTGGCTTATAACAATTGGTCATATTTACTGATCAAGTATCATTAAATCATAGTGCCATTTGTTTAATGATGTTTTATTTTCTAATTAATACTGTTTGATGGCATGAATGAAGTATCTGGATGGAACAACTGATATAACTCGCACAGTCCATTTTGGAAAACCATCAGCACATGAGAAAGCATGCTATACTGCAGTAGGTGCCTTTGATTGCTTCTTATGGCCGTATGATTTGTTTGTAAATTGAGTTTGCTATATCTTTGATACCAAGTTTCTACATTAAAATCCGTGTTATCACTTTTGTTGATGCCTTGCCCTCTTGTTTTTAGTTTTCATGAACTGAACTGATATGTTTATCTTCAATTTCATTTCAAATTCGTGACATTGATTTTATTGTTATTGTTATAATCATTTGGATTAATATAGGAAGTTCGTCTCATGTAGGTTCTCAAGGGTCACATATCCCTTGGTAATGCCCGGTTTCCTAATGGGACTAATGGTATTGCATCTTTTTCTGCTCTAATTCCTTCTTAGTTCCATGCAAAAGCAAATGAGCTGTTTGTTTCAAGTATAAGTTGTAAACACAGAACATATGCAAGTTCTGCTTGCATTGCACCTTCATTGATCAATTGTTTTTCGCAGGTCATGCCCTTGACATCCTTGCTCGAATCCCTTTGTGGAAGGATGGTCTTGATTATAGGCATGGTACTGGTCATGGAATTGGGTCTTATCTGAATGTCCATGAAGGTTAGTGATAAACTGGAACTGCATGCCTTCTTGCTAATACTTTATGATGATAAATAAGCTCATCAGCTATTTTTTTCCTTAAACTATCTGGAGCAGGACCCCATTTAATTAGTTTCAGGCCACAGGCTCGAAATGTGCCTCTACAAGCTTCCATGACTGTAACAGATGGTTAGTATCATTAACTTTGATGGAGTTCATTATGGTTCTGGAAGAAAATTATTAGTTGGACACACAAAATATTTATATTATAGATGCTGGGATTTAGCTAATTGAATTCTCCTTTTATATTTGTTTGTCTAATTAGGTTACCCTTTGGGGCTCTGATCCTTATTAATTTAGCATAGGAACATTTATGCTTAGAAATATCATATTATAAGTTTTACTGCACCTCGGCTGATGACTTGTATGTTATATCCATGTTTGTCATGCTTTGGTTTCTCATATTTCTGTCGTGCATGATTATTCTAATTTCTCAAGTTTAGAATTAGTCATTAATGCCATATACAGGGAGTGGATGATATTCCGTTATGCTCTTAACTTAATCTAGAAATTTGATTATCTCGATCCTGAAATACTCTCTAACTGATGCTCAATTGTGGTTCTTTAGGTTTATTCTTTTTCTGATTCTCTATTCATGAACCATAAATATATTTATGCCAGAACTGTGAAGTATTTGGTTTTGTTGGCATTATAATTCTCAGAACCCGGATACTATGAAGATGGGAACTTCGGTATAAGATTGGAGAATGTGCTTATTGTTAAGGAAGGAAATACAAAATTCAACTTTGGTGACAAGGGCTACTTATCGTTTGAGCACATAACATGGGTAAGCACATGTGAATATATTTAAATCTTCCTGATATACATGTTGTGCAGTTGTTTTCTACCTTCTTTTTTCTTTTTCTTTTTGCCTTATGTTGATTGTGATTTAATTCTTTTCACATTCTCCAGCTCTCTATTCTGATTATTTGTTTCTTAAAGGAAGACTTAGGATTTAAATTCCAGCAAGAAAGAACTCAACTTGATTTAGCTGACTAAAACTAGTCAATTGCAAAACCAGAGGAATCATTCAGAGTAAAAGAACAATACAATTTAGAGGCAGCCACTTCTTAGCTGAGCCAAACTAGTTGTTACACATATCTTGAGAGAATTTAACAGATAAAAGGTCCATTTGCTCGCTGTTGGTAGCAACAATAATCAAATAACTGAAAATTTTGGTCAATTAGACCCTAAAGTTGGCAAATTGGGTCAATTTGCCCAGATTTTGGTATTTGCAGAACATACAATAATAATAGCATTTCACATTCTGCTCACTGAAGTTCGCAATGAGCTATAAGTCCCTCTCTTTCTCTGTGTGTGTGTGTATATTGCTCTCCATCATTCTAGTTTGTCCTCCTTTACCCCTTCCATCTCTTTGCTTTCCTTCCAAAAAGAAGAAAAGGTCAGAAATCAAAATTCAATTAAAAATTAAAATAGAAACCGCTATTTATTCATTTTTGTCTCTCTCAAAATTAAAAATCAAATATAGGACAGTTCCACCAATAAAGATTTTTCAAAAATATTATTTGGAGCTCTTTTTGAGAAAAAAAAAAGTTTCTTGAAAAATATATTCAGGGACTTGTTACCTTTGTAAATTTCAAAAACAAAATAGTAATTTACCTAAGGGTAATAATGTATTTTACCACCCAAAATTTGGCTCCTGGCATGCTTTGGTGTGTGTCGTTCAATGTGGGGCAACTCGACTCCTTTTGCTAAGTTCAGGGTTTAATAGACAACATTTTTTTTTTCGGATTTAATTGCACTTTGCTACCAAGTTAAGTGGGGCAAGTTGACCTCCACGTTACAATGGTGCGTGAACATTTCAGCAATGTAATTCAAAGACTATCTTGGGCTTGCAACATTTGATACTTCCATTCAGCGTGAATCTTGCTTTGTGCAATAAGACACTGAAAATCAACCATGTGGCAGCTTGTTTATATGTAAAATTTCTTCAATGTTCTGAATCTGATTGAGCTATGGATAATCAATATGTACTTCTCCCAACATATAACTATAACTGTTGTTTATTTGTTATTTGTTGTTATTCTTATTATTATTTTGTTGTTATTTTAAGTAAAGCCTTCAGTTTTCCCGAGAAACTACCTTTACGTTGTGTGTGTGGTAATGCAATTATGGGACCTAGGCTTGCATATTAATATTTGGGGATATTTGTAGGCACCGTATCAGAGAAAGTTAATTGATGTGAGCATGCTAATGCCCGATGAGATTGAATGGCTGAACAGCTATCATGCAAGATGTAGGGACATTCTAGCCCCTTATTTGGATGATTCCGAGAAGGCATGGCTGAAGAAAGCTACTGAACCTATACAAGTGTGACATGTTTGCTTACAGGAGCACAATTCCCTTCCTTCTCTCTCAGTGTAATAGGAAGAATAAAGGCAAGACTGATCAGTTCTGTTTCATCTGGATTTCTCTTAGGTGAGTTTTACTAGTGCGTTGAATCCCTCTCATTGTTAGTTTTACAAGTGCCATCAATTTTATCTATAAATTAATTATCAGTACATACATACGCCCTAGTCCTTCAAGTTGTTCGGTATATTATTCTGATCTACTTACTCTCTCATATCAATCTGAATAAATAAATTAGTTAGCATCTTGAAATTTTTTTGTTATTAATAATTAATTGTTGATCTTGAATTTTATATATTCTAACGTTTCAAAAGATAAAAAGATCATTTCTTTCATTCATTATTTTTAAAGTAATTTTTCCATTTACATATATATATATATAT
>CAOGCB010425561.1:0-15511 GCA_948266635.1 Cnidoscolus chayamansa | reverse complement strand
TGGTCAAACTGATAGCAATTAGAATCTGCAAGATTACTAGCTAAGCATATACCTCAATGTGTTTTTTAGCCTTGTGTTAACTTAGTAGCTATTTATATGCTACAGCAGCAAATTTCTCTTGCATTTAAATTAATTGGGTTGCAAAATCCACTTCATAGACCTTTCCAACAGTTCTTCTTTCTTCTTCTTCTTCTCCATCTCTTTCTGCATTTCCAGACAAGATTTGAATGGCAAGTATAATTATTACTTCATTTTTCATTAGTTTCTGTTAACTTCTTCTCTTTTTTTGAAAAAAATAAAAATGCCTTTAGGCTTCCCTTCAATATACACTATAAGATAGCCGAATATTAACTCATATTCTCCACCATTGTTATGGCAGATCAACTCATACGAAAAAAGAGCACAGACTATATATGGCTTCTGGTACATTGAGCGCTGTAAGGTCAACCCATTGAATTACTTATTCTTTATGTATGTATATATAAGTTTATTTAATCCATAAAAATTCATTTCTGGACCAAAACTCATTACTGAAAAATCTTGTCCATTTTCAGTTTTCAAGAAGATGTTGAAGTGGAAAAGATCACACTACCCAGAAAAGTAATCACAACTAAAGCCTCAAGTAAAGCTGAGAAGGTTTCAGAAGGCAAGAGTTTTCCCCGGAAAATGCTTTCCAGAGTGTTTTCAGAGGATTATGACTATGAAGCAGTGGAGAAGACGATACTGGATCCTCGAGGACCTATCATAGACAAATGGAATAAAATTTTCTTTGCAGCTTGCTTAACTTCATTATTTGTGGACCCTCTTTTCTTCTTGCTGCCTCAAGTTGAGAACAATTGCATTCATGTGTCTACCCATCTTGAAGTAGCTTTTACAGCCATCAGATCCTTAGCTGATATAGTTTACATTTTCAACATTTTTGTTCGGTTTCGAACGGCTTATGTTGCTCCTTCCTCCCGGGTAATTGGGAGAGGAGAGCTGGTTTTGGATCCTGCAAAGATTGCTTCAAGGTACCTTGACAGGGATTTTTGGCTTGACATCTTAGCTGCTCAACCTATTCCCCAGGTTTGTAACCTTCTATTACCCTATGCCTCGTTATGATGGGAAATTGGAGTTAAAAAAATAGCTTCAAGATTCAAGAAATTAATACTTGTACATTTTTTTCAGGTTCTGACTTGGGCTGTGATGCCTAGTTTCAGAGGCTCATCAGTGGCACATACAAGAATTGTCATTCGAACCAGTATTATAATTCAATATCTTCTAAGACTATATCTTATCTTCCCTCTTTCGTCCCAAATCAACAAGGCTACTGGTGTTGTCCTGGAAACAGCTTGGGCTGGGGCAGCTTATAATCTAGTGCTCTATATGTTGGCAAGCCATGTAAGTGATTCTATAAACCATTGTCTAATGAACAAGAACTCCTGATAAATTATGCTTAATATACTCTGTCTAATTAATCATATTAATCCTTCTCTGAAAGGTCTTGGGATGCTTGTGGTACCTCCTAGCAATTGAACGCCAGGAACACTGTTGGAGAAAAGTTTGTATTCTTGAACAAGGAGAATGCGATTACTCATTTATGGACTGCAGCTTTGCGTATGATCCTGGCAGAGTGTCCTGGTCAAGATCGAGCAATGTCTCCAACCTATGTTATCCAAGTAGTGGATTCTTTGACTTTGGTATCTATGGCGAAGCATTGGCTTCTCAAGTTACATCCTCAAGCTTCTTCAAGAAACTCTTCTACTGCCTTTGGTGGGCATTTCGAAATTTGAAGTGAGACTCTAGACAACATCATGTTAGTTGAACTGTTCAATACTTCAATACATAATCAGAGAACCTGCAGTTCCTTGACTAGTTCTTTGCTCTCAAATTTGCAGCTCTCTAGGACAGGGACTCTACACAAGCACTTACATTGGAGAAATAAATTATGCCATGATTGTGGGAATTGTTTCATTGATGCTTTTTGGACTGCTTATTGGAAATATGCAAGTAAGTCTGGCCTTTACAGAAATCTTTTTGTTCTTACATGTTTATTATATTTCAGAAATTTCTGAAGATGCTTCCTGAACCTGTTCTTGTTTATGTTTGACAGAGATATCTCCAGTCCAGCAGCGCACGGCTGGAACAATGGAGGATTTTCAAGACTGATACAGAAAGATGGATGCGTAACAGGCAGCTGCCTCATGAAATGAAGGAGAGCGTTAGAAAATATAATGAACACAGATGGTGTGCAACTCATGGAGTTGATGAAGAGGCTATTCTGAAAAGCCTTCCTATGGATCTCAGACGCAACATCAAGCGACACCTCTGCCTTGATTTAGTCCGGAAAGTAAGTTTTTATCAGCTTTATATCACATTGAATAGCCTAATTTGATTCTGAACTTGCTCCAACGAATATATATATATATGACAGGTACAGCTCTTTAACATGATGGATGAACAGATGCTGGATGCAATATGTGAAAGGCTGAAACCTTGTCTGTATGATCAAGGAACTTGCCTGGTTCGTGAAGGAGATCCTGTCAATGAGATGGTATTCATTATTAGAGGTCGCCTAAATTCTTGCACCACCAATGGTGGACGTGCTGATTTCTTTAATTCATGCCTGATTGCTCCTGGTGACTTCTGTGGGGAGGAATTGTTAACATGGGCAATAGACCCTCGTTCAAATTCGAACATTACACTCCCTTATTCTACAAGAACAGTTATCGCCATTACTGATGCTGAAGCTTTCGCATTAATTGCAGAGGACTTGAAGTTTGTAGCATATCAATTCCGTAGGTTGAACAGCAAACAACTGAGGAATGTGTTCAGGTTTCACTCTCCACAGTGGAGGACATGGGCTGCTTGCTTGATACAAGCAGCATGGTTTCGGCATAAGAGAAGGAAGGAGGAAGCAGAATTGGATAGGATTAGGACGAGTATGTGTGGAGGGAAAAAGGAGCAGACATGTTCATCGTGGCTTCAAGTGGCTACTAACTTCACTATATATGCATCAAAATTGGCTGCAAGCACTAAGAGGGGTGGACCAAAGCCAGAAGAACCTGATTTTAGTCTTGAAAACTAAACATCTTTCCAATTTGCTCTCATATTCCTCCAAGCCTGTATGTATCTCTACCCGGACAAAAAAAGAAAACACAGTAGGCCTTGAGTTGAAAAAAAGTGTGCTGGTGTAATGGTTTGAGGTCCCTTTTTGGGTAGCTATTGGATTCATGTAAAGCAGAGATGGTAAGTGATTTCAATTTGGGAAGCAGCTGAGTAAAATAAAGAAAGAAATTGTGTAGGCTCAATGATTATGTTTGAACCCTTTTTTAAGTCCAAAACCTTTGACTTGAAGCCAAAGAGAAGTATATATACAAAGTTAGGATTTTGTTTATAATAATAATAATTAATAGTATATTATTATAGATATGGAGATGGTGACAAAAATAAATTATAAATGGGATAATGCTTCCTTTGTCTTTACTGAGTCTTTTTAAGAAGATTGAATTCTTTTTCACTCATAATACTTATGATTCATTTGTTTGCATGTATTTCTCCAACTCTTTTGGACGATGTCAATGTGATACTATGCTCTCAATTCTCTATTTCTTAGTCTCCATATGGATATATTTTACTACCATGTCTTTTTCATACACTAAATTTAAATGTTCTAATAGATATGATCATGATATCTTCCTCTCTCTCTCTATATATATATATATTTAATTGAATATTTTTGTGGGGTTTGTGGGAATATGGAGGTGAGATTGGTAGACAAATTGATGAGGATGTTCCATCAAACAGTGGGACAATTTCAATGAATGCTTCAAGACTATGATCAAACCCAGCAACTCACTCAGCCTCAGTCCCTGACCCTGACCCATTTTCAAATTATATTATTTTTTTATTATTTAATAATTACTTATTTCGTTTATCTAGACATGGTCCCACCCACCATGCCTTTTCTCTAGACCTTCTCAATTTATTCATCAGAGACTGGCCCACTTTGACCATTTTCAGTTTATATGCAACTTCTAGGAAATGCACTAAAGATAGGCAGCAATATGAAGACTAAAAAGGGACCACAGCCATGGCAATGGCAGTGGACGTAGTTCTAGAAAATGGAAGAAGTGTTGATTATTATGTATACAAACAAGTCATCCTTATGCTTCCTTGTAAAGAAAACAAATTTAACTCAAAACACAGCACAACCTTTTTATGTTACCCATAATTCAATCAATTATTCGTGCCACCAAGTGATGAATTACGATCATTATCATTGATATAGCAAACCATATATTACTTCATTCAGAAAACTACTTAAACCTATGCATATGTTATTGTTATGGGATCAAATGTATTGATGAAAATTCCTAGCTAGTTAGAAACCAATTATATATCTATATCATCCCATTAAAATATAATGAACTCGGCTTTGAATAAAACACCATCAAGAAACTCAAAGCACATATGATATATGGTGCTATACAAATTGGGGCCAAGATAATGGGAATGGAACCTATGGGAAACTGATCATAATGGGTATAGTCCTTTTTGAGTTATATATTGTCTCCCAAGTGCAGGACACACTTGGATTTAAGGAAACCACATTGCCTCCTATCTTGTACCAACTTCCTCCATTTATCTCTCTCTCTTTTCAACTTTTGGCATTTTCAATTATTGAGGACTGGTTTTGCAGTTAAAATGTAGAGGGAAGAGCGACTTAACTTTATTTCAGTTGGAAGTTTACTGGGTCAGGACTACTTCAGTTTCAAGAATAAGGGTCAATTTTACCAAAGGGGCGTGAGAGGAGAGAGATCGTTGTTTATTTCTCAGTTTTTCTCATAGTCTTATTTTGTTTATATCTTTATATAAATTAAAATTCTCTCCTAAATTATCGAAGAAAACTGTGTATTAATAGACGAGAATGACTCGAGTTTAAGACATTATGAGCAGGAAAAAGCCATGATTTAAGGCAACAAGTGAGGTCTTTAATTATCTTGACATTACCACATGTTAACAGAGAAAAAGATCCAAAATCCTAATCTTAAGGCTGTCGGTGTCCTTAGTCATAAAAAAAGAGAAACAAGAAAGTGCACAACTTGTTCTAACGCACGTTCATGGAAAGTAGATGCATGCATGAACTCAAAAAACCTTATAGACCGGTTTTGGAAATTGGAAATCAAGGGAATGGAAATTAAATAATCCAAGCTTCTAGAAAATGGTGTGTGATAAACATTGATGAGCTTAAGCTTTTTGGTTGCATGCAATTGCTAGAACGTTGACTGATAATGATGATCTCAAATTAAAGAGAAGAGAAGAACTTTGATTTCTTTATATATATATATATGGTCAAACCCCAAGAATTAGGCTTTTCTTCTTGTCTGTTGTTCTACATTCTCTATCTCTATCTCTCTCTCTCTCTCTCTCTCTCTCTCTCTCTCTCTCTCTATATATATATATATATATATATATATATATATACTGCAAAGCTAATGAGTGGTATAATTAGGGTTCAAGAAAACAGCAGAAAGAATGAAGTGGGTGTTGACCTAGTAGCTAAGCTCTAGCAAAAAGAAGAAGATAAAGAAAAGAGTCATGGAAAGGACAAGTAAATCATGATGCAATAACAAGTAAACTAGGAAGAAGGTGACAGAATCCGCAGTAGGCTGTGCTCTGGATCAATATGTACCTGTGTTCTATGTATGCCTGAGATGAGATCACACGTGTTCTCACCCCATTGAAGCATGACCACCTTATTGATCTTCCCTCTCAGAACTTAGATTTGGGAAATTATTATATATATACATGCATTTCAATCGTTGTAAGTTTCAAGCACATCATCATTATTATTTACATTACTACTTTGTCTTTCTTATCTTTCCCCATCACCCATCTCTTTGCATTTCGACTACATCCCAACCACTCTTTACTATGTCTTCTTCTCTTTTGAATCTCATTTTTTAATGAAATCCATTTGTTTGATATTTAATGAAATCTATTTCAACTCTGCCAACTTTTCATAATTTTTTTTTTAAATTTTCTATGATTTTTTTTATTAATTTTAAGTGAGTCTATAATTATAGAATTAATGGGTATATATATATATATTTAATTATTTATCTTTTAAGAATAACATTTTGATTCAGATCGGACAGAAAATGCCCAAAAGCCTAGGCATAGGGGGACAAAACGTGGTGACTGCTCTGGTATTGATATTAGTGAAGAAACTCAAGAAAATGAGAAGCGTGAAAAGTAATATATTATTTATATAAAGTTAAGTAAACTCATAAAAAGTAATTAAATTTCATGAGAAAATTATGTTTTCATTGTGTACAAGATGGAGAAGCATTGTGGGAAAATAAAGAATAGGTGGATGCATGGTCATGACCCCTTCGTCACCTTACAAGCTGCTAGCCACCTGCAAAACCCACAACCCATGATAGCTTCAGACAAAAGTGATATATATGTAATAATATTTACAGCAGCTAATCACTCATGGCCTGTCAAGTTGATTATTTACAGTTATCCCAAAAGAAAAGAAAAAGGAAGAATCAAGAAATTGACATTCGATCTTGATTTTTCTCCGCAAGATATCAGCAGCTGGTTTCATGCAAAGATAATTACTTGTTTTCAGCTATTTATTATCTAGCATATATGGTGATCATTTACACATGCATGCACACTGTGGTCCCTTAAATACATTTAAAACTATTGTAAGAATGCGAAGCTGAAGATGGATGTTGTGGTCCTGTTTATTTAGAACCAATTCTGATATTAGAAATTAATGAATTCTGATTCCATAAGTAGCCATTTTCCGATCCTATATATATATATATATATATATATAAAAGCCTGATCTGAAGCGTGGATGATAAAAGAGGTGGCGGCCGCAATTGCTGTTGGTAAGAGAATAATGAGGAGTGGATATGAGTGTTCTGCAGGATGGTGGAGGATAATTATTATACAATATTTTTATATTAGTGGGGTGGTGGTGGGTCCTACTCCTTCCTTCATATTATTATATATTTCTCAAAAATAATGTCACAATTTAGAATGGATTTGATGCCAATAATTAATAATTAAATATTAACAATCTGCGAATAACAAAAGATGTTTCTTGAGCATATCAGGTAATAAGTGGTGATTAGAAGCTTACAAATGATACAAATATTAACTAGGATGAGTGCTCTAGGTGCATATATATATATATAGACACACGCACACACACACACACACTCACAGGCACTCACAAGCTGCAAATACAAGCCACAGAAGCAAGCAAACACAAAAAAACAAGGGTCAAATGCGCATGCAAGCATGCAGGAGCTACACAATTAGTTAAATGAGTAAAATGTTCAATCCCCTATTAAGAATAGTAATTATGAGTTTATAATCTCTATACTTAGGTTGTGGGCAATAGGTATACGGATCATCAAGATAATAATAAAATAAGGGTACGGGGAGCAAGAGAGAATGTACAGTAACCTTTAGAAAGGCCAATTTTGGGGATTAGTGAAGCTAAGTAATAGTGTTGGTGTTAGAAACATAAAATTAACAAAAAAGGAGGGAAATTTGCAAGTGGGTTAGTGAGAAAATGGTTTATAATTTGATTTTTCTATGTGGATTTTTGGAAGAGTGAAGTGATAGGTGGAGAAGAGGTAAATGCAATTAGTGGCAACAAGAGCATGCTTAGAGAAGTAAAGGAGATGGGAGGAGGGTGGGGCTATGGGAAGGGGAAAGTGTTGGGTGTGAAATAAAAATGAAATGTTTCCTATGCAAACAACAAGTGTGTCTATGAGTGGTGGGTGGATGAGGCTACAAGGTGATATGCCACCACCCCCACTTCTGTTCTTATTTCAATCATCAATGCACATTGCTCTATATACCATTATCTCATGCCTTTCTGAATTCTACCCATACTTCCTCCCAGTTTGCTGTATGTTTCTGCATGTGTTCTTGTGAAAAAAAAAATATATATATATATTTCAATTTTTTCCTTAAGAAATTTGTACCCATATCATATTGTCCAGAAAAATATACATTATTTAATGTATGGCTTAGGAAAGAAAAAACAAAGAATGCCTGTGTTTATCTTGATGCAAGAAGCATACAAATTGGATACTAATTAAGGACTGCATACACTTCTTATAGAGTTGCATAAATAAGGATGGTATTAGACATAATTATATTTTGATTTATTATACGAAAGAAAAACATATAAATAAGTGGTCCACGCGTGCCAATATTAGGCGAATGTGTGAGAGGTGTGGAGCAAGCGTGCGAGGGAGGCTACTCACGTGCGTTGAGGTTTATATATACGCATGGAGAGAAACGAACTAGAGTAGTGGTCAAGCAAGAAAAGAGTCGAGTTGTTACTTGTGCTCTTCTTTGACACATGTGTTATGAGGTTAGCTAGAGTAGAGACAGAGCACAACTGAGAAGGGCGAGGGAGAGAGAGAGACAGAGAGAGAGAGATTCTTATTGTATTTTGATATTTAAAAAGATTTTTTTGGCAATATAGGCAGGCCAGACCAGGCCTAGTATTTTTCAAGAGGAATAGTTACACTACAGGAAGTGAAAATGGAAGTGGAGGGCACTGAAATGAGGCAGACATCTAAGTTCAAGAGGATTTGTGTCTTCTGTGGGAGTAGTCAAGGCAAGAAGAGTAGCTACCAAGACGCTGCTACTGAGCTTGGAAAGGAATTGGTATATTGTTACTATTTTAATGACTTCCACTTAATTTTGTTTTCTTTTTGTTTCCTTTCGTCTCTGGCTGCATTTATGAACTGGGTAGCTACACGTTCTTTTCTCGTGCAAGCATGAGAAGGGATTTGCTTGAAATTCATATTGCAACTTGCTCCAAGTTCATGTCTTTATGTTAAGGTTTGGGTAAGGTTAGTCTGTTTATAACCTGTTTGTAACTTGGCTCATGGGCTCTAACATTTTTGTAATCTTGAATGGTTTTTTCAAAATGTCCTTCTTTCTTGGATTTGTCTCTTGCACTATTTATGCAATCTCTTTAGGTCTTTATACTACTTCCCCTCTTCATGTGAAAACTGAAAAGCTAAGACCTTTTCGTGAACTGACAAGTACTGGTTGATTTGCCAATTGACAATTTAACAATTGTTGAATGTACCATAAAGACATTTTTATTCATAACTTAAGACCATTCCCACCCCCATCGGAAACTTCCACTCTCTGCCTTCTTAAAGGCTCATGTAGTTTCTACCAACTGATATGATTGTGGGTTTCCTGCAGGTCTCAAGGAACATTGATCTGGTCTATGGAGGGGGTAGCATAGGTTTAATGGGATTGGTTTCTCAAGCTGTTCATGATGGCGGCCGCCATGTTATTGGGTAAGCTTAAATTACAAGTTTTGTTCTCCAGTATCGCTTTAAGAATTTAATCATGCAAATAAATTAAAGAAAAAAGATCAGTGAGATGGTCTGTGCTTGTGATTGTTGTTTTTCTTCTCCATTAAAACTTATTTTTTGTCATGTTGTTGTCTTCACTGCAGAGTTATTCCCAAGACGCTCATGCCTCGAGAGGTATGTCTGCGAGAACCAGAAAAAGTCTTCTATCTTTTACAATAGTTCTTTTCTTATCCTTTTCGCATAAAAGGGCTACGACTTCTATTATTCTTTTGTGAGATGGATTGGGTAGACTTTTGGTTCCCAATCTCTATCTTTATTTCTTTGCTTTTGGCTATTTGTCTTTTTTTTTTCTCCTTTTCTTTGATTATTTTGATTAGCCTTTTTTTTTCTTCCTTCCTTCGGTTCTGCCATTTCTGTTTGTTTCTTAAGATTTCCATCTGTCATTGAGATAAATAATTCATTTACTCTACAAGAAAATCAAAGTGACAAACAAGCTGTTAGTCGAGATTTCTACTCTTGGGACAAATACTTGATAGCCTTATCCATAATACTAGTTGTGTAGTTGGCACTGAGCACTGCACATTTTCCATAATTAATATTTATGGGTTTCTACCTTCTTCTGTCTTCTCTTTTTAGTTCTATAACGATTTTTTGTTCTTGTGTTTTTCTTTCTTGGCTTCTTTCAAAATTGGAATTTCTTCTCTTTTCTTTTTCCTGTTATGAGATAAATATATTACTGGCTATGAAGTTGCCTAGTTAACTATTTGCATTAAGTCCACTATTCCTGCAACACTCATCATTGCTTCACTGCACAACCCTCCAAACTTCACCCCCTTTTGCAGTTAACTGGTGTAACAGTGGGGGAAGTGAAGGCAGTAGCAGATATGCATCAAAGGAAAGCAGAGATGGCTAAGCATTCAGATGCTTTTATTGCTTTACCAGGTTAGTATAAGCTCCGGGAAATTCTAACCCACGCAAAAATTATAATGCAAATCAAGGAATCGTATAGACCATCAGATGCTTTTATTTTACCAATTTCAGCATTCAAGATTGGCCATATCTCATTTTTTTATTTTTCTGAGGATTGCTAGGTACTTTTGTTTGATTGATCTCTCAGTTATTGATTACTGCTCAAGAAACTATTCTCCCTCCTCACCTTGAAAGAGGAAAATAAAATAATGCTGAGAGGTAACAGTTCCTTGATATAAACCACAAGAAATCTTTAGGTTAGAAGTTTTGACTTCTTTGCTTTATTTAGTGGTTACCGGAAGTAGTGATGTGAAGAAAAAAAAAAAGAGGTGGCTGTTTCTACTTTTAAATTTATGTGTTTTTCCAGTACAAACTATAACTTTAATTCCTTTGCCGAGTCCTTTTTCAAGCTGCTAACGAATGTATTCTATACTCCCAATAGAAAAGGAAATCAAACAGAAGTGATGAGCTGAGGAGGTGCTATCCGACTTCAGCTAAAGTTTAGTAAGAAGAACTGTGATATAAGAGAACATAATGAGATTTTCACTAAATATATCTCCATATTTAGCTATTATAGCTGTTTGGTTTAGATGGCATAAATGGTATCTGATAATGTATGAAAAGAACATGTGAAGTTTAAACCAAGACAAACTTTTGAGCCTTCTCTTTCAGCCAGTAATACCTAACAGGTTATAGCAGAACAGTTCAGACCCTTGTTCTTGACCCATCAACATCTTACACTGAAAATTAGAGCTGCTAAGGAGATGTGCTTCTGTGGTTAATATATGCTCTTTTCCTGTAAATGTAGTTCTTTGGCTTTTAATGTCACTGAACACATTTATTTCCTTTGCATAATAAGGGCAAGGGACACAGAGACTCGCTTTTAGCAAAATAGTTTTTTCCATCTAGTACCTGCACCTAACAGGTAATGATGCCATCCCCTTTCACAAGCCACGAATCATCATGGAGTTTAAAAGTTTGGGAACAGGAGGACATGCATGGATAAAAGAGTCAATTTACTGTTCATGTGAACTCCTAATCTTGTCATGGAATCCCCACAATCACAGTAAAAAAGAAAAAAAAAAAAAAAAGACATCCTTTCTCTAACATGATAAAATGAGAGCTATTATGACCTGAACGCGTTGGCAGAGGATTATGCCTTTATTTTGACAATAGAAAACCGTGTTTAGGTCAGTTTCTCTACATAAAAATAATAAACAATAATAACAATAATATGGGTAAAGGCTAAGGTAATCAACAATAGTCAATAGTGAACTGATTTTGACAGACAAGAAACATGCCCACCAAACGTCAAGATGTAGAACAGTACTGACATGATCTTTAAACTTATGCATTACCAGTGGGAACAAATTTTCAGACTTAAATTGTAACCATCTAGCAAGCAGAGTGAAAAGACACATGTTATAACAAAGGTTGTTTGCTCATTTGTGGTACTAAGCAATTGACCAATTCTCTTTTGATATAAGTTTATGGCGGATGCCATTCTCAAATCCCTTCACACCTTCCTGGCAGAGATAGCTGGCTTTAGTGTTATTACATGTTTTTTAAATTTGGATTGGAAAAATGTAGGTGGTTATGGGACTCTTGAAGAGTTACTTGAAGTGATAACCTGGGCCCAACTTGGAATTCATGACAAACCGGTATTTATCATGTTTTCTTTCTGATACCTTGTTGAATATGCTTATTTATTTAATTTTAAAGAACTAATGATGAATGATATTTCAACATTTTGAAGGTGGGATTGATGAATGTTGATGGATACTACAATTCTTTGCTCTCATTTATTGACAAAGCTGTCGAAGAGGGGTTTATAAACCCCAGTGCTCGCAATATCATTGCATCTGCTCCAACAGCAAAGGAATTGGTAATGAAATTGGAGGTAAGCTGAGGTCTTAATCTGTCTGCTAAAATTTGCTTATTTTCATCACCTTGAATTGTTTTATCATGTGAGTGATTTATTGGGAATCTTGAAAATCCGTTGCATTTACTTTC
Source organism: Cnidoscolus chayamansa (assembly GCA_948266635.1). Taxonomy (NCBI): domain Eukaryota; kingdom Viridiplantae; phylum Streptophyta; class Magnoliopsida; order Malpighiales; family Euphorbiaceae; genus Cnidoscolus; species Cnidoscolus chayamansa. Next base: position 3,170 of record CAOGCB010425561.1, on the reverse strand, counting down.
ATTAGTTGCTTCTGAGAAAATTTTGAAAAGAGTTAAACCCAAGATGCAGAAGTGATCTTCACTCTACTAAACAACATACATACACCCATTTTGAAAGCAATTATTTAAATTATCTTATGTGTAGATATGAAAGAAATTTGTGCTTTTTCCCTGTTTCTTTAGTCTATTCACCATGGATTTTTGTGGGTTGCTCCTCTTGGAGAGGAAAAAAACTTGATGGTACTGAATTTAATTTCTTTTTGTATACTGGATAAACACCATAGGAGTATGTACCTAGTCATGAGATGGTTGCTTCCAAATTGAGCTGGGAAATCAATCAGCTTGACTACTCTCAGAACTATGATATCTCAAGGTGACATGGGGATGACTTTTCTAAAGTAGATGGAAGTTGGAACCGAGAAGAAGCTAATTTTGGATGATCTTGGAATTACCATTTGTGGGGAATTATTTTTCTTTTTTGTAAATTGCTGCAATTAACCTCAATATGTTAAGCTTCTCAACATTCCCTTGTGAAAAATATGGATTTCCTGTTAAGCTGCAAGTGCTAGAGTCTTGTGAACACCGTCCCCATTTGGCCTGTTAACTAATTTATATGTTAACTATCTTTTTGTGTCCATTTCTTTTCATATGTTGTTGGTATATGTCAGAATTAGACCCAATATGCCTCTAATCATGTAAAGGTAAGAACAAAAGGTCAATTTGAATAGTGAAAGCAGCACAAATAATCCAATAAAACAGAAACAAGAATCTTGTAAGGAGCTCAAGTGTCATTAATTAAGAGAAGAGAAAGGGGACCAGGCAATGGAATACTTGTTTGCTGTTGTTAAGGTTTTGTGGACCGGAGACAATGGACAGGCATAATGCAACCAACGATAAATAACTGAAGGTGGTGGGTCAGGTGGTGTTTATTGGAATGGAAAGGAGAATGCCAGAGAGGTGGGGGGGCGCTCCTTGCTTTGCTACAGTCTTTAGGGAGAGGCAAGGGACCCACATACCGTCCGGCCAATCAGACAATGACCAATGGCCATGGTCCCACAAAACAAAGGGAGAGATGCCATGGTTCCCTATTAGTTTGGTTGACCCAGCTGAGTTCAGCATCAAATGTTAGTGGCTGATAAAACTGAGTTTTAACGTTTGGTCTTGATGATGAAGATCATATGTTCATATATATTAAAAAGCATTTGGAGGTTAGACAGGCTCTTTTCAGGGTTTAATGTTTTGACACTAAAAATGAATGTATAAAACCTTGAAACGACATTGAAATAAATTGAATCCACTACACTAATCTTGTCAGGTCATTCAACCCTTTTTATCTTTTCTTTTTCTTTTTTTTTTTTTTTTTTTTTTTTTCCTCTCTCTCTGTCAAAGGCATTAATTTTGCCTTAAAGATGCCATAGCCATTCAATGATGGAGGAGGAAAATAAAATAAGATAAAATAATTAATTTTGCCTTAAAGATGCCTGTGATTCTAATTAATTTATTTTTCTCTAATATAAAATAAAAGTAGAGCAAGAAAGACATCTAATCTATCAACCCATGAAAAGGATGGCACGAAAAGATTGAAATAACAGGTTTTGCTTTATAGGACATGGAAGTCCCTGGAGATATATAGCATGTGAAAATGTCACAAACACAAAGAAAAACAAAAACCCATAACCAGTTTTAAAGTCCATACATCTCTTTCACCACCTTTAACTCTTTTTCAGCATATCCCTCACGCATAGCCTACTCTTTTGTTTCTCTTCAGACCCACAAAATAGATTTTATTTTGTTCTGTGGCTCAAGTGAATTGTTAACTTCTTTGTCCATTTTTTTTTTGTTGCACTTAAATTCTAAGATACTTACATCTTTCTCTTTATTTTGTAGTTTACTTATAAATGATAGCTTTGAACCTTGTTTTCCATTTTTATCATATTTTAAAGATGACATAATTGGTAAGAGGAGAGGGGCCTTTCTACTAATAAAGCAAGCAACCCATTTGCGGGATCACATGTTCTTCATTATTGTAGATATGGAACAGCCATGAATTTGATTCCTTTTCCTGATGGGCATAGAGCTTACTCCAGTGGGTCCTTGGATAAGAGCCTGGTCCAGTAATATGTCCTGTAGTATTGAGGAGCCTTGTCATTTGCCCAACTTGAAGAATGGGAGGCAACATAAGCTCCACAAGTAATGGTTTCCTTGTCCATTGCCTTCCCATCAATTTTCATTTACTTATTTATTTTAATATTCATGAGATATGACATTCACTAATTCTCCTCCTCTAATACCTACTTCACTGCAGGCTTAGTTTGGCAGTGTTTTCAGAGTCTCCGGTTTAGAATCTGAATGAGAGGCCCATAGACCTGACCCTTTAGACATTTGTCTGCTACAGCCCACAAGCCACAAGGTAAAGGTAGTGCCAACTGGCCAACTTCGTTCTAGTTTGACAAATACTTGCTACAGCTACTTCAAAGATGAGAAATGCTCCTGATCTAATTTCTATGTGTTCATAAATTCTCATGAATGCACTTCCAAGTTTCAGAGTGTTAGTCAATGCTTGTCCCATCAAGATTTCACACAGCTACACTCATGACTTGAGTGTCAAATTAAAAATTTGAAGAAGAGAAAAGCGCAAGATCAACTTGGCCATGAAAATGATATCCAAAAATACATTTGAATATAACAGAAAATGGTACTAATACTACAGCAGTCCAGTAATCTTAGCTATATGTTTTTATTTTCTCTTCTAGTAAAATAAACAAACACATAAAAGAAGAAATTATCTCCCTGTTTCAGATACTTTTGATATGGTAGTGAAGTCGGGCAAAACCTACCTTTCAAGAATCTGTAATACTGCACTTAACGATGAGCTCTTCCTTGCTATTGCCTGTCATAACATGAATTGGGATTGATGCAGCTATTCTAATGGCACCAGGGCAAACCACAGGTATTCTTGTTAGTGCTGACAAAATCAATATTTCATTGATGCTAAGACTGTTCATGGATGCACCAGTTCCAGTAGACAACAAAACTGTCACAGCCATTCTGCAATATAAAGGCATATAAAATACTGTTCTCCAAATTTTACCCATTCTACCTGCCCCAAAGTTGCCAATTTTGCCTTACAAAGCAGCGAGTGAGGAAAGCTGGTAGTCAAAGAAGTTATGGTGTGCCCTTCATTAAGAGTA
>CAOGCB010425363.1:0-10875 GCA_948266635.1 Cnidoscolus chayamansa | reverse complement strand
ATTTTATTTTATTATGTCATTTCCTTTATTAATTTATTTTCATCAATTTAATTATTTTAACATTAAAAATAAAATAATCTATTATTTAAAAAGTTAATTACCATAATTTATTTATTTATTATTGAGAATTTTAATTTTAATAATGAAAAAAAATAATTACCCTTAAAAGGGAAAATTTCATAAAATTATTAAGTTTTGTTTATTTTATGAAAAATAATTTTCATATTTTTAATAAAAATAGTAAATGAATAATATTCTTTTCTTAAGGAATATTAAATATATATTTTATTATATTAATAAATTTAGTAATATAAAAGAAATATTTTATAGAATTTATTTTTGCAAACAAAAAAACTCATCACTGTCCCAATCCTGTCGTTTCAGAGGAAAAAAACAACATCTGCTACCTTTTAACATCACGCTTTTCATATGAACATAAAAAAAGAAGTGGCCTCAGTTTCCATGAAAGAACTTGTTCTTGCAAAAATCTTCTGCGTTTGATTGATCCAAAGTTGTCTACAATGTTCTCTACATGTAAAAAGTGAAGGGTAAGTGCCTGGAACTGCAAGGGCAAGACCTCTGCTACTTTTACCATTTGTAGCTTTTTATCAGACCACCTTGACAGCATCTTGGTTTCCGTGCTTCCAATTCATAATGCAGTCCTTTTCGTGCTCAGTTATTTTTCGATGAGGTTTTTTTATGTGGGTTTTCGTCATATAGTGTGTTGAAGTTGAGAAAGTTGAAGTTGGGGTATTGCAGGTTAGATTTTTTGGCTGATGATATGAATGGGAAGGGTGTTTCAGATGTGGTGGTTGGGAAAGTAGTGGTGGTCGCTGTTAAGGCATCAAAAGAGATACCCAGGACAGCTTTGATTTGGGCTTTGACTCATTTGGTTCAACCAGGGGATTGCATTAATCTACTGGTGGTCGTCCCTGCTCACTCCTCAAGTAATCTTCCATGGATTTTCTTCTTCTTTTTTTTTTTTTCCTCATTTCCTTCATCTTCCACTTCTTTTCTAATTTGCTCTCTCTTCCAATATTAGAATGTTGACATATGAGTTGAAATTTTGATATGCCATTGACTGTCAGGGATTTTCCTGCCTTGTTTAATAGCTCTGCCTCTGTAATAGTTCAGGGAGACTTTTCTATAATGCTCTTCTTGTACTTCTGTTTGATTATTACATGTGAGGTTCAGGGCCGGCCTTGTTTTTTTTTTTTTTTTTGAACGAACTTGGTTGACTCTACACAAAGTCATACTGGTATTAAATTTTCACTCAGCATCATTTCGTGCAAAAATTCCTTCTTCAACTTGAGAAACAAAAGACATAACTGTTCTTCAGATATTTTCAGTTCCTTTGTGTTCTAAGTTAGACGAATCTTTAAATCACTAATTTAGCACATTAAACAAATGAATTACTGATTATTGACACTTAAAATAGCAAAATTTCATATCGTTAGTAAATGCTTTCTTTCATTTTAAGGTCTCTATTGTAGCAAGTGAGCATCTTAAGCAAATATAAACAATTTTAGCAAACCTGCAATGTGCAGCATAGGCTGTGTATAATTTATTGTTGAAGTTAACTGCTTAAAAAATGGTTGAAACGTTGAGCTTTGTGACCCTGAAAATTTTAAACTTTCCCCTTTATCCCAGTCCAGTTGTAAGGACTTCAATGGGCTCCATAAATGATATTTTGATAATGATGACCAAAGTGGATTAAATACTTTTTCAGGTAAAAGAGCTTGGGGTTTCTCAAGATTCACAAGTGATTGCACTAGTGGTAACTGGAAATCAATATCAGGAACGGAGTTAGATCAGAGAGATGATATTTCAGATTCATGCTCGGAAATGTTGCTTCAAATGCATGATGTGTATGACCCTGAGAAGGTCTGAGAGTTGATTTCTTTGCTTCAGAATGTTTAGGTTTCTCATTCTCTCTTTTATTCAATCTTTTACACCTTTTGATTCTTTGCTACAGATAAAAATCAGGATAAAAGTTATTGCTGGTGCATCATGTGGAGTGGTGGCTGCAGAAGCCAAGGAGGCTCAATCAAACTGGGTTATATTGGACAAGTAATAAAATCAAGTAAACCATGTTCTCTTACATATATATGGACATTGTCTTGCAATCTAGGATCCTGGAGGCTTGCAATTACGTAGCTGTTGATTTTTCATAATTGTTTTATAAGTTTAATGTGCTTCCCCTTGTGCTTATTCAACTAAAACTTCTATTCCTGTACAGACATCTGAAACATGAGAAGAAATACTGCATGGAAGAGTTACAATGTAATGTTGTTGTGATGAAACGGTCTCAGCCAAAGGTTCTTCGTTTGAATTTGATTGGGCCACCAGCGATGCAAAATGAAGTGTATTGGCCATTGCCATTTGTGATAGAAGCATCTCCAGAGAACATAGAGAGCAAGCATCTCCAGCTAGATATATTAAGGGGGCCATTTGTAACTCCTGCTAGTAGTCCAGATCATGAATCGTCACTGACTGCAACAGATGTTGGGACATCATCAATATCAAGCTCAGATCCAGGGACTTCACCATTTTTTTTATCTGGGATTTATGGGAGCCAGAAGAAAGAGCATTTATTATTCACTGAAGAAAATGGAAGTCTTCATGAATCTGAATCTGGTTCAGATAGTGACAAGCGGGAAACTTCTTCCACCAGATTATATTTCCATCCATGGTTGGATGATAATCTGAGTTCTAGTGGTGAACTTGCAAAAAGTTTGCTAGATAGGTTCCGAAGATCCAAAAATAAAGCTCAAACATTCACATATAAAGACTTGTTGGAGAATGTATCCAAATTCAACCGAGAACGTGATATTGGAGTCCTGAACTATAGAATCGATTTAAACATAAGCAAAAGTATCAGGAAAGCAATTTCCTTGTCTACTCATGTGCCTCCTGGTCCTCCACCACTGTGTTCAGTATGCCGACACAAGGCTCCTGCATTTGGAAATCCTCCCAAGTGGTTTACTTATGCTGAACTGGAACTTGCTACAGATAGATTTTCACAAGAAAATTTCTTGGCTGAAGGTGGATTTGGTTCTGTTCACCGAGGTGTCTTACCAGATGGCTTGGTGGTTGCTGTCAAACAACATAAATTGGCTAGTTCACAAGGTGATCTGGAATTTTGCTCAGAAGTTGAGGTTTTGAGTTGTGCACAGCATCGTAATGTTGTGATGCTGATTGGATTCTGCGTGGAGGATGGAAGGAGATTGCTGGTTTACGAATATATTTGCAATGGATCTTTAGATTCACATCTTTTTGGTAAATTCTCCTGTAGTGCATATGATTTATTTAGTACCTTTCTGGGACAAGTGGAAATAATTCACTCAAATCCATCTAATAGTTCGTGGAATGCATAATAACGCCCTGCAATTTCTACTCAATTGCACATAGAAAGTTTTTCTTTTTGGAATGAAATATGCCATCACTTCCATAGCCAAGAAAATTTTCTCGCTTCCATATGCTCATATATTGCATGAAATGAAATTTAGTCTCTTTTCCGTAGCCAAGATAATCAATTGCAGTGATGGAAATTTGCAGGGCATTCTCAAAATCCATTGAACTGGTCTGCAAGACAAAAAATTGCTGTTGGAGCAGCTAGAGGACTGAGATACCTTCACGAAGAATGTAGAGTGGGTTGTGTAGTGCATCGTGACATGAGACCTAACAATATCCTCATAACCCATGATTTTGAACCTATGGTATTTCATTCTCTTGTCATCTCTGTAAAACCATATCACCAGATATACGTCTGCAATTGATTCAGCATTATCATTCTTCTTTTGTTTCAAGCCATGGGCTCAGGAAATTTCCTGTCATTTTATTGCAAAGGGCATGCTAGAACTGACTCCTACTGTTCATGTCAGGTTGGAGATTTTGGACTAGCAAGGTGGCAGCCAAATGGAGACATGGGAGTTGAAACTAGAATAATTGGGACATTTGGGTATATTGGAAGATTTTCTTTTCGTCCATCATTGTTTATCTGTACAAAATGATAGACTAAATCCTGCTTTAATTTAGGTACTTGGCTCCAGAATATGCTCAGAGTGGCCAGATCACAGAAAAGGCTGATGTCTACTCTTTTGGGGTAGTATTGGTGGAGCTGGTTACAGGACGGAAAGCTGTTGATATCAAACGACCCAAAGGCCAGCAGTGCCTAACTGAATGGGTATGAGATCAGAACTATAGTTTTGGACTCTTGTTGAGAAGTTGCAGAATGAACTTGTTTTTGGTTTATTTTGTTTCTTGGTCATCGCTTATGTCATGAGATGTGGAGCAGGTGAGACCCCTCCTAGAAAAGCAAGCTGTTCAGGAAATTCTTGACCCACGCTTAAGGAATTGTTATTTGGAACAAGAGGTGCATAACATGCTGCATTGCGCTTCAATGTGCATTCGCCGGGATCCTCATTCAAGGCCACGGATGTCTCAGGTGAGAGAATCATTCTAATTTAGATGGTGACATAGTAATTCATGATTGACTGATATCTAAGTTGTTTCATAAAGGTGCTTCGGATGTTGGAAGGTGACATAGTAATGAATTCAAGCAATCACGTTTGGACTTCTTGAATCTTCCTGAAAGCATTAGTGGAAACAGGATGCACAAGAAGAGCATCAGAAGCAGTGAAGAGCCTTGCAGGTGCAAGTGCAGCATTAGAGTGGAAGCGAAGAAGGGTTTCTATTAGGAACATTGTTAAATTACCTTGCATGTGGCAGTCAATACTTTTTAGCTTGTGAACATAGATTCTTGGATGTATAGCTGTAAGTTGAAGCAACAAATGTGAAGCTTTGTTCACCTTTCACCTAATGCAAGATTGAATTTATTCATTACTATCTCTTGAATGCTGCACCTTCCAAAGTTCTTCAATCTCTGTAAAGTGTTTGTACTTGGAATCTTCTCCAAATCTTGTTTTCTGAATATGACCATTGCACCTATGCCTGTGACACCTTGATGTACTAGAACAAGTTTGAACTTTAAGATTAAGTAGTTTCTTAATATGCTATTACAATCTCTTAGATCAAAAGTTAGAGAACATTTTGACTTAGAGAGATAAAATTATTTTTCTAGTCTTGCAAATGGGGTGTGCAAATAGCTAATGCTTGCTGTTGTATGTTTGGTGGTGAAGTTTCTTGGTGATTCTTTTGCAGAAATTGACTTGGAAACTGCAAGTTCAGACATTGGAATAGGCAGATAAATGATACTAATTTTTTACTCAGGCAAGGTTGAAGTTTGATTTATTATTTCTCCTAACCTATTGACCATCTTGTTTTACCAGATTTCTCTGTGTTTGATTGTTAGGTTAATTGGGCGGTGGGGATGGTTAGCATTAGATATTTGCTTCTCTGAAATCACCTTCTACCTACCTCAGTTCCTGTGGCCTAGTCAATTCCCTCAGGCACCATTACCACAATTTCCTACTAAGAAACCATGAAACATCCACAAACAGAGTATTGCTAATCTTCTTATGCTATTCTCTTCTGGTTTGGGGAAAACTGTTAACACGATTAGACCGGAACCAATTTCGATCTGGTTTACAATCTGAACCGGATTGTGACAGGTCTATTTGCTTTATTCCATTAGAACAGTTGCATATATAATAATGTCTTGTCTATAAATGGGCCATCCTCCTGCGTTTTAAATTTCTAATTCTCCTTATTTAACCGGTTGAAAAATGCGTTCCACTTCTGCTGTACTCAATTAATTGCTCACAGGCCATTTCACTTTACGTTCAATCATTGCTATGAAAGTTGGATACTATCTAAATACAAAGCACCTTCTTATATACATATAGAGAGAGAGAGAGAGAGAGCTTTAATTCTGCTTTTTTGAGAGTCTAAGTTCCATTAACAGTAGCAGTTCCTGTATTGGTAAGAACCACTTTCTCCTCTTTACCTTTTTCTTCTTTTTCAAATGTTTGATCTTTTAAAAATAGTTTGCTCTTTCTTTCTTTCTTAAGAAGCAAGAAGAAGGGAATGCAGTTTGTGGAACTGGGTTTTTTTTTTTTTTAATTGGATCTGAATGATGATTAAAAAAAAGAAGATATGGTGTTCTTTCATCTGCTAACAGGAGCAAGAGCAGCAAGCCTCCCCCACATATGACCTGAGCATAATAAAGTGTTGAGTATCATCATCAGCAATCAGCCATGGCTTTGAGGCAAAGAAAAGACGAGTGAATTGTTTTTAAAACAAGTGGCTGTACATTGGACATTCCTCAACTTTGTGGGTTCAAAAGGGTTTAATTGATGACTTAATTAATCAAGCTTTACAAGTATTTACAGGCATATCTGTGATCAGTGGCTGAGGTTCTTTAATTGAAAAAGACATGTGAGGTGGGCTTTGCTTTCCATGTTCTAACTTGGAAAACAGATTTGCTGTCTTTCCATGCTACTCAAGGGATTTATTTCAAGATGTCATCAGCCATTTTGCAAATGCTTCTTTTTTTCCTTTTATCAAATCCATTTATTCTGCTTTATAGTATTTAATAAAAAAAAACAATGAACCAATTACAAGATGTGGAATCTGTGGATGAACCCATTATTTATATCCACTAACAAGCACTTGCACGGAATTTATAAATAAATTTTGAGAAAAAAATGGACATTACAAATTGCTTACTGTGTACCTGAGAGTTTGAAAAGGCTCATCTCAGACTCAGAACAAATCAGTTGCAGTTTGAGTGATGATATAGGTAAGCTACTCTCACTTTATATAGATATAAAGTTGCTGCTTTTTGTTGACAAAGTTGAGAGAAAGAACGATTTCTACACAATCGTACATTCATAACCTTTAAAAATATATTCAAGTGGTTCATGCTTTTGTTTCTAAAGCTAAATTACTTAATAAATATATATATTTTATTATTTAAAAATAAATAAGTTGTAGAAATTTAACCATAAACAGCTATGAAGTTGTAATTATATATATATAGTTAGTCAAAGCAAATTAACTTTAGAGATGGGATTTGCTTCTCCTAGCTGACAAGGAAGAGATTCCTTTCCATGAAAATGCCAAATGAATCCACACACAGCTTCAGTTTATTATCAAATTCCTGTTAACTTGAGCTCCACATACATTGGATTATTATATATATGCAATGCAAACCCATTATCTTAATTCAATTCTCTGTCAACTTGGCTCTTCATTATTACAATAATAAGACAAATCTAGTTGGGGGAGATTTCAATTTTATTATATTTATATCTTAGTCTCTATCAATATCTCATTTACTTGTTTATTTATTTAGGTTTACTTATAAGGAAATTGGAATATTCTTCTCTAATCTTTTTATTCAAATCTGAGTTTTCAATTGCAAAATCATTTCTTTAACTAAATGATTTTTTATTTTTATTTTTGGTGGTATTATTCTTTTGATGTAATGCACAAATTAGGCCTTACTTTACTAAAGAAAACACTAAAATAATGAAATTTTTAGGTTTTTGGAATGAAGAATTTCATACCCATTTAAGAAAAATTCAAAGTTTTTTTTTTTTTTTTTTTTTTTCATTTTGTGAAAATTTCTATGAAGGGGGCATTGGTTGATCAACACCAACTTTCAAACTTGTCATTTTCTAAGATTCTTCAACCCCTTCTCTTAAGGCAGATAGTAATCAAACCTTACAGAAACCCTAGCTAATTAAGATGATGCATAGTACTGTCCTGTGATTGATTCTCAATCATCCATAATTAATATAAAAAAAAATTATAAATAGGGATCATATATGTTCACAATGTATAGAATGCTACAGCCTCCATAGGAAACATACCCATTACCTGTAAGATATGCCTTCAAGTTCGACAGAGAGAGAGAGAGAGAGATACAGAGATTTGTAATTGCAACCCTCATTTGATTTCTTTTGTTTATAGGAAAAAATATCCAACGATGTCCATCCAATCATCTTCTCTTGGTGTGCATCCATTTTCATGAGCCCCACCTTACCCATCATCATATATCCCACCAAACTATTAGTTATTCCTGCTCTCTCTCTCTCTCTCTCTGTAAGTTTGTTATTTGTGGTTTTTGTTGGTTGTTAGTCTAAGAAGCTGAGCTTTGTCTGGGCGGAAATGGGCAGGAAGTGCTCACATTGTGGGAACATAGGCCATAATTCAAGGACCTGCACCAATTTCAGAGGCACTGTTGTTGGTGGACTTAGGCTTTTTGGAGTGCAACTTGACCTATCTTCTTCTTCTTCTTCTTCTTCTTCTTCTTCTTCTATAGCCATGAAAAAGAGTTTTAGCATGGACTGCTTGTCCTCTTCGTATTCTTCTTCTTCTTTGTGTTCTTCTCGAGTTTCTCTCGATGATAATCCTGATAGAAAATCCACTGGTTATCTTTCTGATGGCCTCATCGGCCCAATCCAGGAACGAAAGAAGGGTGAGTCTTCAATCATAAATGAATCCTGTAATGTTCTCAGCAAAGTAAAAAACAGCAAAACTCACTTGATTTTATTATAGGAGTTCCATGGACCGAAGAGGAGCACCGAAGGTTTCTAATCGGCCTTGAGAGACTAGGAAAAGGAGACTGGAGAGGCATCTCCAGAAACTATGTGACAACGAGAACTCCAACCCAAGTTGCTAGTCATGCTCAAAAGTACTTTCTTCGCCTTGCTAGCCTCAACAAGAAGAAGCGACGTTCAAGCCTCTTCGACATGGTACCGATATCAGAAAACTATTAGTTATTCATCATGGGTTATTGAAATTTTCTGATACTGATATCTGTTCATGTAGGTCGGGAGAACCCATCAAGCTAATCATGACACTTGCAAATCCAAGCTAAGTGATCCTGCGATTCTTAGTCATCAATATATGAAGCCCACTAGCTCTCAACATGATACCATTTTGCCTTCTCTTCTGGTAGGCCTTAACTCCTCTGACATAAATAATCAAGAAACTGAATATCCTCATCAATTAGCTTCTTGCCACCATTCAATACCTCTGCCAAGAACTTCAGACAGATCAAAGCCAACATCTTCAGGTATAGCATCTGATGATCTGGAGCTCACTCTCGCAGGTCCATCTCCTCTCCAAGGACATAAACCTTCACCAAGTTCCTTTCTTATCTCCATAAGAGCTACATAGCTAGGTTGCTAATTGACTAATATCCATCCTGAGATGGAGCTTTATAAATATAAGACATCTAGTGCTATTGATTTACGGTGTAGTTATCGTGTGTTAATAGAGAAAGTATTACATCCATAAGTTCTCTCATTATTATTATTATTATTATTACAGTTATTTTTCTAGCAAGTTTCTGCTTGGAAATTGTTCAATGAGTAGATAGATCTGTTAATATGTAGCTATTTAAGTTGTAAGGTAGCTCATACATCTAAACGAAAGATTTATGAACATATAAGAATCTGTTAAGATCTTCATAAACCAGAAAAATGGAATCTTTCTCATCTCCACTTCTACTTGTACAGGAAATTATCAGTGTCATCTGCCTAACCACTTTTCTGTCTTATTAGTCATAATTACAAACCTCTTAGCCAACAAAGCCCATATAGCCTCTCTCTCTCTCTCTCTCTCTCTCTCTCTCTCTCTCTCTCTCTCTCTCTCTCTCTCTCTCTCACATACATGCATAAACCTCTTAGCCAAGTTTTACCATTCTATTAGGATCTTCCATAATAAAAATCTTGACTTGAATGTTTACAGCTGAACACTACTGAACAAGACCAGAATAAGATAGAAATCATCAAGCTTGAGCTATTACAAGCAGCCTGCCGTATTTGAAACCATTTACATGCTTGACTTGCAATTTATTGGTTGGAAATTTTATGTTTCTGAAACTTGGATCAATGGATACTTGCTTAAAATTAATCCTTTAATCCATGTTCCTACTTTGGGACCAGTACTGCTCTAATGGTAAGGATGAGGCTTATCAGACAACAAAATTTGGACCTCACCATCAATACTTTAATAACAAAAAATAGTTTTGAAGCATTAAAAGAACCTTGTAGTGCCCAATGATCTTTAGCTTATTGGTATTAATGTTGTTTCTGTAATTGTAGAGTTTTAAATTCAAAAACCTTGTAGAGGTGTATTTCTATGGAAAGTCCATATAGAATATCTGTTATGTGAAAATGGGTGACTAGAAGCTTGGCACATCTCCATGCATTTTAGCTTTTCATTTTGAAGATAAGGAAGAAGGGAATGAAGCTTGTCCACAAGAAGCACATATATATGCATACATATATATATGTGTATGTATGTATTATCACCTTCTGCGCATTTCTTGTCTAATAATAGCATAACCAATTCCACCACTTTCTGTTGCTTACTTAATGAGGGAACCATTTGAAAAAAGGTTAGATAACAACTGGAGGAGGGGGTTGGGGTCCCCTACAAAATTAAGTCCAGGTGTTATTTTCATTGTCTATTAATATACATAAAGAAAAAAAAGAAAAGCTCAGGGATTCTAGTAGCAGTAAAAATTTAATTAATGGGTTAGGAGCAGTGGCATGTGTGTTTCTATGTGCATGAATTTGTGTGTTTGAACTTATATCACTTGTCGCAGCTTTGATCACTTTTAAGCTAAAGTGACCTCTCACCCATCTGGTATGTCTTATTTACATGGTGTTGCTATCAATGAGGTGTCATATATTTTGAGTGTATCTCTGAACCAACCCTTCTACATATATTCATTTCAATGCTCTCATGTATATATATATATATATATATATGTATCATTTGGGTTCTTGATGGAAGGCATTGAAGAGTAGTAGAGAAGATTGCTTCTGCCATTTGTTTTCTTTCTTTTGTTTAATTATTTCACATAAAAGTATATTCCAATTAAGCAAGTATCAATAGCAGAAACATCTGATTATTAATAATGATGTGGGTTATTATCTCTCTCTCTCTCTCTCT
>CAOGCB010425355.1:0-10599 GCA_948266635.1 Cnidoscolus chayamansa | reverse complement strand
ATCTTATAAAAAGGATCTAAGCATTAAGGTCAAATTTCCCCTCCATGTATGGTGACTTCAATATGTAAACCTTACCTTAGGTTCAAAATTGTCGTCCAAAAGGATATTATCAGCCTTAACATCACGGTGTATGATTTTGGGTTTACCTAAATGGAGAGAATTAAAGCTTTTAGCCATAAATACTTTATTATAACCAAGAAAGAAGAAATAAAAATGAGAACAAAAATAAAGAGTCTGCTCACAGTCCTCATGTAAATATTCCAACCCTTTGGCTGAGCCTTTCGCAATTTTCATTCTTTCTTTCCACTCCAAAATATTGTTTCCTGCTATGTCATTTGTTGTGGGTAAGATCGATCTTAATGTTATATTTATTGTTTGCATATGATCGGGGTGGGGAAAAAACTCACCACGTAAAAGAATTTTCAAGGATTTTTGTGGAACATACTCTAAAACAAGCAATCTATTGGCACCTTCAATGCAGTATCCAACCAGCTTAACAAGGTTTTTATGACTCACACTACATACAACATTAATCTCTTGCTCCAATCCTTCGTTGGACTGTTCATCAGGAAGATGTTTAAGTTTCTTGATAGCAACGATTTTACCATCTAGTGAGCCCTTGTAGACTTGTCCGAAACCACCCTCGCCAAGGAGATTTGCGTTGGAAAACTTGTCAGTTGCATCTGCTAGTTTAGCATAGCTGTATTCCCTCGGTCCAAATCTTTCTGCTAAGATAGATCCACCATTAGATAAAAACACCTCAAAAGATAATTTTATAACGACTCAGAAATGGAACCCATAAAAATAAAATAAACGAAAAGAGCATCCATCGATCAGTTTTGTCATGAGCATAAATGAAAGTATAATATCAGGAGCATCCATGGAACACTATTACTTTAATAACTTGGACTCGTTACTATATATTGTCATCAAACTAATACCTTTGTTGCCAGAACGGCGTTCGGCCTCGGTGTTCTTGAAACAATTCATCATCAAGCAAGCCATGAAGAGACCACTTTAGGGTTTAGAGAGATATGGGGTAATAGTTAGAAAGCTTAGGGTTGATGCCTTTGGAGATAAACAGAGAGAGAGAGAGAGAGAGAGAGAATGGTTTCGTGTTGTCTTCGTTAACTTGGGTGGTTTATTAGGTGAGGCTCCTGTTCTACTTGGAATTTTCAAATATTTCATTTTATTATTATTATTATTTTCTTGGCCTGCAGACACAGAAAACTGGGTTGGATGAGAATAATAGGATACAGTTATCTTATGATTAAAGGTATAATTAAGAGAAGAAAAAATCAAACGCTATTGAATCTTTGAATATTATACACCCGATTGATTAATTTATTACAATCACCTTTTAAAATTCAAATGAGAATATGACACGTCTTTGAGGGTGTCTTTTCTTGTATATGAGTTGTACAACAGCATGGAGGTGGAGATTACTCGCTGATGAAGTTGAATGTGATTGATTAACCATGTCCAAGCTGTACAGCTGTGTAGGCTTATTACTCCAATGGTTTATTAGATGCAAAGTTTCTAAATTAACAAATTGTCTTTTAACAATTTAAACTTATTTACTTTATATTTAACTATAATATTTATAACCATACGACTACTATTGATCTTTTATTAAAAACAAAAGATAATCCATAAATAATTATTACTAAAAAGTAAAAATATAATTATGATATTTTATTGATAAATAATTAATAATTTATATATTAATAATAATTATATAAATGTTTATTAAAATATTTGGATTAGAAAATATAAATATAAATTAAAATTTTAATTTCATTTATTATTTTAATATTATAATTAAATAATATCATAATGATTGAGCTTATTCAATGATGAACATGTCGGGTGTTGCTTATGTTTTCTATTTGTACAAATTCTATTGAGGCTAACCCAAATTGCAATAGTTTTGGCATTAGGTGGTTCCATCTTGAGGGTTGGGTTACTTAATTAATATTTTTAGCAGTTTTTATGCTATATATTAAGAAAAGATAATGATGAAGAAGGCAAAAGAGAAAAGATGATGAAGAAGGCAAAATAGTTTGAAATTCTTCTATATTTTTACAGCAAGGCTACGTACATCAATATATACAAAGAGATGGAGATTTTTTTCTCCATAATATAAGGAAATATGTGGTGATCCATATATTAATGGGATCCTACTTTTATGATGCTAATTACACACATTTATGATAATTATCTTATTCCTTAATATATGAGATCCTATTCTTATTATGCTAATTACACACATTTATGATAATTATCTTATTCCTTAATACTCCCCCTCAAGTTGGAAGGTGAAGATCATGAACCCCCAACTTGCGTTGAAGTGTCAAAAATTGTTCCTTGCCCAGTGTCTTTGTAAAAATATCCCCGAGCTGGTACTGTGATGGCACGTACGAAGGATTCACTATCCCAGCTTGCAATTTTTCTCGCACAATATGGCAGTCAATTTCAATGTGCTTTGTGTGCTCATGAAAAACTGGATTTGCTGCTATGTACAAGGCCACCTGATTGTCACAGAAGAGTGGACTAGGCAAATCACATGGTACTTTCAAGTCCTGCAATATATATCGTAGCCAAACTATTTCCAAACATGTATTAGCCATCGCGTAGTATTCTGCTTCTGCTGATGATCTTGATACATTTGTCTGCTTTTTTTATTTCTATGAAATGATAGAAGATCCAAGGAAAATGCAATACCAGACACTGATCTTCGCGACAATCTCCCCAGTCTGAGCCACAATAAGATTTCAATGTGAGATTATTCTCGAATGGCAATAACAATCCTTGTCCCGGCGATCCTTTAATGTACTTCAAGATGCGGATTGTTGTGTCCCAATGAGGTCGCCGTGGGGCCTACATATATTGGCTTAATGTCCGAATTGAAAATACTATGTCGGGCCGAGTGACTGTGAGATATATTAATCATCCTACGAGCCGCCTGTATTTGACCGGATCTTTTAACAATTCACCATCATCCGGTGTTAGCTTTACATGTTGCTCCATTGGGAATTTGTCTGGGCGAGCACATGTGAGTCCCGCATCCTGCAACATATCAAGTGCATATTTTCTTTGGGACATGTAAATGGCAGATTTGGAACGAGAAAATTCAATGCCTAAGAAATATTTCAAGTCTCCAAGATCCTTAATGCGAAATTGTCTCAGTAGGCATTCTTTGAGACGCTGCATTTCTTTGAGATCATTTCCTGTCAAAAGAATGTCATACACATAAATTAAAACAGTAGTGAATGATGAGCCACACTGTTTTGTGAATAAAGAATAGTCTGCTTTGGAATGCTGGTACCCTGCGGATTTTATCACATGGGAAAATGTCGAAAACCATGTCCGAGAGGCCTATTTGAGACCATACAAACATTTGTTGAGTCGACATACAATGTTCTCCCCCTGTCGACGATGGCCAGGTGGCTGTTCCATGTATATAATTTCTTGCAAGTTGAGGTGTAAAAAGGCATTTTGCACGTCTAACTGGTGAATGAGCCAATTTCTTGCGGCGGCGACTGTGAGAAGACATCTGAGAGTTGTGAGTTTTGCTGTTGGTGAAAATGTTTCGTGATAATCGACATCTTCAATTTGAGTGTACCCTTTCGCGACAAGGCGCACTTTATATCTTTCAATACTACCATCTGATCTGTATTTAATTTTATATACCCATTTGCAGCCGATGGGTTTGTGCCCAGCTGGTAATGATGTCAAGGTCCACGTTTGATTTAACTGCAGTGCTGCGAGCTCTTCATCCATTGCTTGCTGCCATTTTGGATCAAGGATAGCTTGAGCATACGTGCTAGGTTCTTTAGTGCCTATATTGTTAGCAAGATATGCACTATGTGTAGGAGAAAAACGTGAATTAGAAAGATAATTTTGCATGGGATACCTGGTTCCATTTGGCCGTTCTTGGATAGCGGTCGAATGATTGGCTTAAGTTCCCACCATGTAATCTTGAAGCCATGAGGGTGGATTTGTTGTGCGACTAGAACGTCGGATATTGGGTGTAGGTTCAGCTGGAATATCTGCTGGAATTTCTGGGGTAGAAGAAGGAAGCAGGTCAGCTGAATTTTCAGATGCATCGTGATGGATAGGAGAAGAATTTTGGCTTGGTTATGGTATATTAATGTCGAAGGTGGGTAAAATTGCTGGTGAAGGTGGTAATGATTTTGGATTAAGTTGTTTGCAAAAAGGAAAAATATTTTCATGGAAAGTGACGTATCGACTTGTGAAAAATGTGGTAGTGTCTATGTCAATGAGTTTGTACCCTTTTTGATTGTGAGGGTAACCGATGAAGACACACTGTCGAGCTCGAGGATCGAATTTTTGTTTGGGCGAGACAATGGTTGCGTAGCATAGACAACTGAAAACTTTTAAGTGAGAAAGGGAAGATGGTTGATTATATAGTAGCTCAAATGGTGATTTATTGTTTAGTAAAGGTGATGGCAGGCGATTAATTATATATGTTGCGGTTAAAATGCATTCCCCCCAAAATTCTAATGGTAAATGTGATTGAAATAGAAGTGCTCGTGCTGTATTTAAAATGTGTATGTGCTTACGCTCTACTACTCCATTTTGTTGAGGAGTGTAGATGCAAGTACGTTGGCACTCAATACCATTTTTGAGAAAGAAATTGTGCATGGAAAGAAATTATAATCCGTTGTCAACACGAAAAGTTTTGATGGATGCATTGAATTGATTTTGTTAAAAAATGATGAATGACTCTAAGAGGTGTTGTGTTTCTTATTTTTGATTCATAAGAAACAACCATGTGCACCTAGTGTAGTCATCGACAATGGTGAGAAGAAAAACGTTTTCCGAAATGAGTCGGTGTTTTATGAGGACCCCAAATATCACAATGTAAAAGATTGAATGTAGAATGAGATTTTATTGTACTTGATGGAAAAGGTAATCTTGTATGTTTAGCTATAGGACAAATACTACAACAATTATGATTGAAAATTAAATTTTTATTGATAGGCAATAATGATGATGCAAGTTGTAAACGCGTCGGAGAGGGATGTCCGAGGCGCTTGTGCCATAAATTGGGATTAGCAAAAATCTGAAATGCATGTGCTTGGTTTTTTTGAGGGGACATGTAATACAGGCCTCCGTGTTGTTTACCCGAGCCAATCATCCTCCCCGTAGCCAAGTCCTGCAAAACGCAACCATGTGGAAAAAGAATAACGCAACAGTTTAGTGCACTGGTTATCTTGCTAACAGGTATGAGATTTAAATTAAAGGAAGCTACGCAAAGGACATTTTCTAGAGTGATATTGTCATTAAATTTAATAGTGCCCGTAGATGCAATGGCCGCAGTTGAGCCTGTGGGCAAATTAACATTTGGAATAAATGATGCCGAAGTGTGTGTAAAAAGTTGTGAATCTGGTGCAATGTGATCAGTTACTCCGCTATCCAAGATTCATGGTTTTATAAAAGTAGAATTAATGGATGCATTATGAGTGAACAGACCTGCAGCGTTTATAAACGCTTCACCTTTACCAGAACCATTATTGATCATGGAGACAACTTTTGCCAATTGCTGTATTTGTTCGGCAGTGAAGCCTTGCACAAGATTACCATTGGATTCGTTGCTATCATGTGGCAGTTGAGAAGAGTCTGCCATATTTGTCGATGGATAGGAGCCTTTTGAATTCCCTTTGCTTCGTTGCTGTTGGCCATTGCGTCCATTTGAGTTCCATGTCCCATTCTTTCTACGACACCTATCTTCCGTGTGTCCTCTTTTATCACAGTATGTGCAATGAAACTTCAAAGTACGACATTTGTCTATGGTATGACCATGTATGTTGCAATGTTCACAGGTCTTACCTTTTGATTGCTTCCAGTTGGTGGATCGGCCTTGCACTGACGCCGTAATCGAAAAGTTTTCCCCAGGGTCCGAGTTCATCTGCTGCTGTGTTTCTTCTTGTACAATCAAAGAGTATGCTTGTCGAACATTAGGCAAGGGATTCATGATGAGAATGTTGGACATTGTTGTTTTGAATGAGTCATTCAATCCCATGAGGAATTGCATTAACTTATCTTCTTCTTTCTCAATTTGATGCTCTTTAGTTTGATTGCAGACTATGGGCGAACGATGTAGTTCAAGTTCGTCCCACAATGCTTTGAGTTTGATGTAGTATGAAGCCACTGACATCGTTCCTTGGGACATGGTGCTATCACCTTTTGAATTTGAAAAATAGCTGGTGCGTTCTTTTGCCCGAATTGGTTGCGGAGGTCTTCCCAAACTTGACGGGCTGTCTTCGCATGAACTACTCCTACCGCGATTTCTGACTCAATGGAGTGACTTAGCCATGAAAGAATCATGGAATTACATTGATTCCATAATTCGAAATTGGACGGATCAATTTTTGGCTATGGCATTTCCAGCGTGCTATCAACAAATCCGAGTTTCTTCTTTGCTGTGAGTGCATGTACCATTGCTGTTTTCCAGGATTGATAGTTGGTGTCGTTCAATTTAGTTGACACCAACATGTATCCGTGTTGGTCCGAATGATAAACATAGTAAAGATTGGTTGGATCCATGGCAACCAAAACTTGGCAGTGCCTTGCTCTGATACCATATTAAGAAAAAATAATGATGAAGAAGGCAAAAGATAAAAGATGATGAAGAAGGCAAAATAGTTTGTAATTCTTCTATATTTTTACAGCAAGGCTACGTACATCAATATATACAAAGAGATGGAGATTTTTTCTCCATAATATAAGGAAATATGTGGTGATCCATATATTAATGGGATCCTACTTTTATGATGCTAATTACACACATTTATGATAATTATCTTATTCCTTAATATATGGGATCATATTCTTATTATGCTAATTACACACATTTATGATAATTATCTTATTCCTTAATACTATAGATTTAATTTTAGTAAGTTAATTTGAAAGTATTGATTATACCGATAAGTTTGAATTTTTATAGGTTGAATTTGAAGACATGATGATTTTACGATGTTGAAATTATAGGCACAATCATTATGGGTACAACAAGGCGAGATAAATTAAGATAGAGAAAATTGAATTCAATTTTGAACATAATTGAAAGAAGAGTGAAGATGAAAGATTCTATAGCCATGATTTTAATAAATTTGAATAAAAAAGAAATAGGATAAAAAATATGAGTTGTTACAAATTTTTTCAAAACGTAATTTCACAGCATATTCTTTTTCTCTTAGTTTTTCTTATTATTTTTAATGACTGTTATTGGCTAATCTATAGGATTTGTAATTAGTGGTAAAGATTGGTTGTGCATTTTTTACAACTAGAACCGACTTAGTGAGTTAAGTGAGAAATAATCATTGCACTAATAATAAGTAATAAATCAAAAATTGAGATAAGACCTCCAACCGAAGAAGTTTTCTATTGATATTAATTTTGATAAAATTCATTTTTAGTTCATTATTTTCATTTACATATTTCTTACTTTCCACAAAATTTGCTTAGCTCTTCAAAGAACTCAATTTCCAATACTTTACTGTGTGATCGACCTCGCTTTCTACTACTACAAATTTAATCTAGAAATAAAAAAATTATTTTTGGTGGTTTTCGAATGTTCCTGATAGTAACCATATCAAATCCAATTTGAAATTTGGATTCCTAAATCTTGACATGTATCCATGATTGTAAGATCCTAAATATTTAAAGCATATATCTATTGTTTGGACAACAAATTTAGATACAAACTGAAATGTCCAAGTTTCGAAAACATTGAAGTTAGTTAAGAGCAGACCATAAGTGATTGCGTAAGGATTTTTCCTGCGGAACAAACTCATAAACGAGTAGTCTATTGGCTACTTCTTCACAAAATCCAACAATGTTAACAATATTACTATGGACACTATCTTTCATCTTCTTGTATTCTTCCTCTTGGTTCCTAGGATTATTAAATTTCTTTATTGTCATATTTTCACCATTTAAGTGCCCTTCAAAGACTTGACCTAATGGAACCTCGTTGAGACGATTGTCCTCTAAGAAACCTCCGATTGCCGTTATTAGTTCTTGATAAGTAAATCTTCTCAGCTCATAAGCGTCTTGAAAATCTTGAAACCTCTCAGTAGTTTCTGAAACAATATGAGTTACATTCGGTTTAGGATTATCTAGTCAAGGAAGAGAATTGTAGATCAGAGGTAGTGGGTTAGATTTGATAGAATCTTCAACATACTTTTGTGGGTTAGATTTGAAATATTTTCTAAGCTTTACGAGTTAGCTGAGAATATAATATAATCGAGTCATGTTAAATTTCTGTATCTTATTTTTTTCTTCTCTCTATACCATTGAGGAATACACTATCATTCTTCTCATTCCATATTTCCTTAATAGCCATATGCATGTGGAGAGCTCGAACTATCTGCATGGCATAAGCAACAACAACAACAAGTTTTAGTTCCAAACCAGTTGGAGATGATTACGTTCATATATAATCTTTTTGTTGCTTATATGAACGTAACCATCTCCAATTTTTAATGTTTTTTTTATATACTTAAATTTGTCACTTTTTTCATCTTTGAAGAAAAGATTAATCAAATTATTCTTTTAATAAAAAATAGTAGTGAAAAAAAAAGAAATATGCTATCAACTTTCACCTGATTCATTACGGGACGAGAGCGTGAAGGTTTAGAATCACCTGATTCATTTATTGAGCTTTGATTGGCAAATCTAACTCTTCTTCATCTTCTTAGCTTGAGCTGTAAAAAAAGAAATAAGAGTTAAATTCTTCATTTATAAAAACCTACTTAAGGTTGTGTACAAGCTTGGGATAACTTGTTTCTTGAGTGTTGGAAGATAAACACTTATAAGAGGTTACAAGATCGCCTAGAAATCTTGTGAGAGGTTACAAGAGAGCCTTGAAAATTTGTAAGAGGTTGCAAGATAGTCTTGAAATCTTGTGGAAGGTGGTAAGTACCTTGTAAACTTATGTATACTGTAAAGAGGCTTGTTTGTTGCCCGTGAAAAGGAACCATAGTGGAGGAACTTCTCAAATATTGTCTTTGAAAGAGTGGACGTAAGCAAGGAAACTGAACCACTATAAATATCTTGAGTTCTTTCTCTATCAACTATCTCTCATACTTATTTATTTGCTTTATTCATTTATTTTTGCATTTACCCATATATATTGGATCGTATGAGATCGATTAAATGCAGTTTGCACTAACATAGAATCTAGATTTGCTTCAATCTCTTCAATAGCACTGTAAAACTACTGACAGTCTAATTCTTAACTTTTAGAAGTTCTTATTTCTTTACTGTCAGAAATTCAACTGGTTTTTCACTAGAAATAAAAAAGGAAGCTTAAAATTCTGATAAACTCCAATTCACTCCCCTCTTGGACTCCAACAAGAGACCAACTTTGATAATAACCATATCAAATCCGAAGCTTGATATAAGATATTGATTAGTCTAAAATTACTTGCGAAAGAATATGATGCTTCAATGTACTCGGCTTACTTGGTGTTCCCTTCTCTAGAGATTTTGCATATTAGTATTCCCTTTCAGAGCTTCAGCTGTCTGCCTTCAACATAAAGGTAAAATAATGAGGTTAATGGAAATCTATAACATTGTTCTGCATAATTTGAATATAATACATGAAGCTGTTTGTGGAAGTCTATAACATAAAGCTCATTTCTCGCAGATTTTGTGGATTATCACGTAAACAGACTAAGGCACAAGCAATCATTCGATCCATTTCAATTTTATTATACTTCTCTAGTCCCTTGTCAACAAAATCATAGTTCCCACTACTAAGATTGTGAACAGAAATGAGCTGTATTTATACAGCTATAGAAGACAGTAGCAGAATCCAGAAGAAATAGAGAAAATACATGACTTATGTTTCTAAGTACGAAACTGTGTGCTTTGATATGAAACTATGCCGTTTTGGTCTTGAGTAAATTTCTCTTATTCGTGTCGTTTGCTCCTCAGCCAACCCCAACTGATTTGGGACTAAGGCTTGTTATTGTTGGTGTCGATTGCTCTTCTTTATTCGGTGCATTGTATACCCACTGGACCAACATCTTTTAAGTTGAGGCACGGCCTAAATATTTTCGCTAGAACAATTAAGCTGTAATATTCTAAAAGAAAAAAAAAAATCCTACACTTTATAAGTGTAAAACAATATCTATAGACTATATTAATGGAGCAACAAGTACGTACCCATTGAACTATGTTAGTTTGAGCATTAAAGCTGATACCATCAACAGGTTTTTTCTCAGTTATCATCTCCAGAATCATTACACCATAGGAATAAACATGGACCTTGTGGGTGAACTTCCTAGTATTAGCATATTCAGGAGCCATATAATTGCATTTGGAAATGTTAGAAGTCCCCAAATATAGAAGAAGTTCAACAGATATTCTCCATGGTTGTAACAAGATAGATTGCTTTTGTTTATACATCACATGTCCACAGTTTAATTTTGCTCAGGCAACAAAATAAAATTTTCATCTTTACCTATCGGTTTTAGAGTAGTGAAATCTGAAAAAAACTTTTCACGTCCATACTCTGCAAGCTGAAAAATCAATGACAAAAGTACAGTTTATTGAACTTAT
>CAOGCB010424721.1:0-40802 GCA_948266635.1 Cnidoscolus chayamansa | reverse complement strand
TTTCAATGCTTTGATTGATGGCTGTTGCAGGTTGGGAAAGTGGATTGAAGCTCACCAGTTGTTGGAAGACATGGCAGGTAAGCATTTGAAACCAAATCACGTGACCTACACAATTTTGATTGAATATCATTGCAAGGAAGGAACAATGGAAGAAGCAGAGCAGCTCTTTCTAGAGATGCAGAAGAGGAATTTGATGCCTAATGTTTTAACATACACAACACTGTTACATGGTTACAGTTGCATAGGGAATAGATCGAAGATGTTTTCCCTTTTTGATGAGATGATTGCAGGAGATATTGAGCCTGATGATGTGGTTTGCAGTTTGATGGTTGACGCTCACCTGAAAGAAGGTAACTTGATTAAAGCTATAGTGCTGGTGAATGACATATTGTCGAAGGGTGCGAATGCTAGTAAAATTGTGTATAATGTGCTGATTGATGCCCTATGCAAGCATAATGTTTCAGAAGTGTTGAAATTACTTGATGAGATTGAAGAACAAGGGTTTAGGCTCAGTCTTGCTACTTGTAGAACTCTAGTTTGTAGTTTTCACAGAGCAGAAAGAATAGACGAAGCAGTGGAGGCTCTAGAGAGCACGGTTAGGTTTAAATGGGTTCCAGATTCCGTCTTGTTAAGTGATTTAATCGATGATGATGGTATGAATTCTGAGAATGCTGATGATTGCTTAAAGCAAACATTTGGAGTTGCTCGTCAGGTGCAAGCCTGATTATCAGAGAAGAATTGGAATTGTTTTCCTTGTGCTGTCTCTATCTATAGCTCCATGGGATTATGTAATGCTGGTTTGAGCAAAGGTATTAAGAAACCCGCGGTAGAAGTACTACTAAATGAAAAAATTTAAATTAAATCCACTTATTTAAAAAAAATAGCCAGGTCGCCACCTAACCATTGCTTCTTTTTTGTGGCCATTTCTTCTTCTTCTCGGTGGAGAAGAAACTTTTCTCGACTCTCTTGGAAGATGAGCTGGAAGGAGAACTCCTCCTTTTTCTCCTTCATCCGATGCTGAAAGTCCTCCTGGAGGACTCCTTCTCCTTCTTACTTCTCCACCCGATGCGGTGGCCTTACAGGGAATCAAGTTTCTGCTTAAGCCAAAGGGTTAGAAAATTTTCGTGGCCCATTTGTTTATACGTTGTGGAGCTTTCTACTTTTGGAACACATCAAGGTCGATGCATTCAAACAGAAGGCATTTGGCACTCAAAAAGGTTAAATATTTGCAATTCCGAGTCTCCCCAATTTGAGTTTTCCCCCTTCCGTTACTCTTTTTGGCATTATTCAGCAGCAAATTCACTCGTGCTGATAACCTAGGGGTTGGATATCTATGGTACAAGAGGTTCAAAGGCTGGTATACTTGTACTTCTCCTTGTTGATTGGGAAAAGGAAGAAGAAAAATAACTGAAAATTTAATTTTGCTTATACATGACCTACTGAGAGCCTTAGACTGTGTTTTGAGAAGGATATTTGAAATGCGGAAGATTTTTTTTCTACAGTAGAGATTCTTTTTTTCTTCGCAAACTTGTTTCTAACAGAAAAAGGTTCTCAGAAAAATTAGCAATGTGATGAATGCAACTGTGTCCTACCTCTCAACTACCCATTACGTTCAGGTTCATGGTTACTGATTCTTATACTTGCTTTATATTGTCCGCAGAAGGTGGACTGCACTCGTGCTGCCCTTCTAGGTGCTTAGCAGGATCTTTCAGTTAGTTATTGTCACGTGTTATCCCCTACGTATGTACATAATATCTTAAGCTAATTATCGCAGACGGGCATAGCACGGTTGGTACTCGGATGGTAGAGTTGGTACCAAAGAGTCAAGGTTTGAGTACCGGCAGCGGCATTATGGGAGTAGTGGGCTCCTTGTGCGCACCGGGTGTCTGGGCCTCCCATCTAAGAGGCTGCCGTGTACCGTGGTTTACCTATCCCTCTTACACTGTCGGGCGGGGTGAGGGGATTCTTAGGTTGAGTATTATCAACCTTTTGGTACCAAAGAATATCTTAAGCTAATGGTTTACTATAACAAAGAATATATTAAGCTAATGGTTTACTATAACAGGGTGAAAGAGATGGTGCCTGCCAATTACTGGCAGTTTTGGCTATATAGGCAGGCACTTGTTCTGACTGCTGTTTGACTCGAAACTGATCTAGGAAGAAAGAAGGGGAAGAGGAAAGGATGAGACAGAGGTTTAAGAGATTATGAAGTTGATTTAATTTTTTACTTGCCTCGGATGAAAATGGGGATAAAGGTCTGTAATCATACAAATTTACTTGGTATGTAGGTAGAGATTTGCAGATGTGACGCCTCAAGCAATGGCTGAGTTTGTTGCTTGTGTCTGTGGCGCTTACTAAGTTGTCATTATCTTGCACTTGACAAGGTTCCATTTATCATTACTTGATCTATAAGCTCTAGCTTTCTGCAATATTCAAATTGATCCTTTCGGACTCGGTGATAATATTTGCCAGTACTTTACCTGCAAGTAATTAATAATCAACGCAACTGGCAAAGTCCCCTTTATAATTTTCCTGTCAATTTGTTGCAAGCGCAGATTTATCATAACTAGTTTATACAGTTGAAATCACATGGTCTGAATTAGAATCTTTTGTTCAGTGTTTTCTTCATCTGAAAATCTAATAAAATTAAGCTTTTTCACTGAGATGCTGAATTGATTTTCTATTACTACCCCCCTTTTGGTGGACATAATTCCTTCCCTTGTTTGTTTGAGTAGCTTGTGTACAAGTTTGGGACAAACTTCAAAACTACAACATGCCCAAAGGCCAACGCCCCAGTAGGAAAAAAGAGGCCACCTGAAAGGAAGGCACCTATATACATAGTCTAAACTTATATACACTCCGAGATGTGAAGATTATAAAGACCTAGCTAGCCAACCTGCAAACTGCTGCAACAACAAAGTTTGGTCCGTCTTTTTTAAGGGCTATGATACAAAATGCCCGTTCATTCGGCTCTCTAACTCCTACATTTTCTGATTTTGAGTAGTTATCTTTACTTTGCTAAGAGAATAACAAGCTCACTGTCATCAAGGGCTGATTCAGATAATAGCTGAAGAGCAGTCTTTCCAGCTCCATCAACGGCTTGAGGATCTGCTCCCCTGCATCATTAGATTGGCAAGACTCTGAGCAGCTGTTTACACAAATTAAGACTATAATATGAAATTAAGATGAGAAAATTATAAATTGTAGGGAAATTAAGAGCTGATACTTAACAAAATGACGATCTTACCTTTTGGAAAGAATAATGATGAAAAAAATGAAATGTGTACAGTGAGAAAAAAAAATAATGCAACACGTAAGAGCTGAAGCATCGCAAAACGATACCCCATTCCTACAAACTCGCTTGCCAGATCTTCCCTTCTAAAACATTTTTTTTTAAAGGAGAAAGCACTAGGTAGCCAATGATCCTTACATTAAAATACCTCTAGAGTTATAAATCAACCTAACGATTGCAAAAGCCTTGTGTTAAACAATACATAGGTTGTGTTTGAATACTGTATTCTTTTTCCAGGTTCCAATGATGGTTGAAGGAAGTCTCAAAGATCAAGTGAATATTTATTGTCTGGCATTCAAATGTTCATAACTTAATAATAATTTCTTTTGTTATAAACCGAGGAAGGAAAAGATCCTTCTTAAACCTATGCAATGTACAATTTAAAATTTTTTTTTTGGATCTAATTGATGATATTGCCATATTGGACATAACTTTTTGGCCCTTATCAGACAGGTTTCGTCTTCAGAATCCCGAGGTCGTAAGTACATTGATGCGGAATTAATACCACCAAATATAGGTTGAAAAAGAATTGTACACTTATTGATGCTTCTAAAATTATTTAAGTTATGACGAAATTAAATAAAAGCAGAAGGGATGATGAGATGGATCTTCAATATTAAGGACAACATGATCCAGGTGGAGAGATGGCACTGATTTATTACTAAATTGCCAAAAGCAAAGGCTTGAGGAAACGAAGAATCACCTCATAAGAAGCAACTTTGCAATTGAAGGTCTCCTGTTAATGATGCATTGATGCAGTGGTGTCTGACCTTTTGAGTTAGAAGCATTGATGTTTGCACCATATTGTAGGAGTAGCTCTACCATACCCATGTCAGCAGTTAGGCAGGCCAGGTGAAGCAGAGAACAGCCCTCTGTAACCTGATCTTCACTTTTATTCAATGGTTTTACGTAGCTTGCCAAGGGCTTGTCCATAGAGTCACCTGCAAAGCAATCAAACTTGAGGTCAAGGCTTTCCTGATCTTTGAAGTTCGTACTTGAACGAAGGTCAGAGAAGAGGATGTACTGAATGATGCTTGCCCATGGATGGCATTGACATCTATTCCAGAGCAGACAATTTGGCGGTAGACATCTTTCTTGTCATTGGCATGTACCCTTTCCCACACCTCTTGCGCCACTGAAACGAGATTTTGCTCGTCCTTCATCGTGTGCATAAATATTTTTTCTGCATACTGCAATGCAAGCTGTCAATATTGGCTCCTAATGTAATTATCTATCATGTAACTGCCATTGAGGTAAAAGTTTTCCTTCCCACTAAAAATTAATAGATCGTTTAAAAAGACTTTGTAGGTAAACCTGATTAAATTTGATCAATAAACAGCAGAATGGAAAGCATGAGACAGATGAACATCCATAACATACACAGACAGCAGAAGGCTGATAATGAGATGTGAATATGATACGTTGTGAGGAATGATGGCATTTAGTGTTAGGGATTTTTACATTCTAACATCAATATATATATATATATATATATATATATATAGGAATGATGGCATTTAGTGTTAGGGATTTTTAACATTCTAACATCAATATATATATATATATATGTGTGTGTGTGTGTGTGTGTGAAAATTGTGAGTGAGTGCAAATGTTTTACCAATTAACACCTACCAGTCATAGGAATGATAGATCCAAAATCAATGATCTACATAGATTGATAAGAAGCCGCAATGATGTTTTTCGCAAGGGCTAAAGTATCTTTTTTGCTTCAAGGCTTAAGTTCACAAGAATTCAGAAATACTAGAAGCAGAAAATGGTTGTGTTTAAGGTACTGCATGTGGAAGTGTAAGGTTGACACTCACATTTAGCCTCCTAAATTTTTTTTCTAAGAAAATTAAAATGGTTGATTTTCTATTGGCCCAATAAAAAAATTAATAAGCCTAAAACTTAATTTTTCTTATTGACCCAATAAATAAAAAACTAATGACTCGTATTCTTTAAGTTTCCATTTTAGTAATAAAAAAGGAATTTTCTGAGGACATAAATTATGAGTGAAGTATACCAAAAGACCCCTAATTGTAAATATTGTGTTCATATTTGGCCCGTCCATGAGTCTAAATTTTGCGTCCATCACTGAGTGGGAAGTTTCAGGTCCACATCACGTGCTTGAATCCTCACATGAATTAATCATGCCTTCACCAAATTTCAAGTCCCTGCCTTTACCCCTGAAGATACAGATGCAGCAAAGTGCTTATTTTCATTCATATCCATTTCCTAATGGAAAACAAATCCTATCTCATTCCTAACTAATCTTCAAGCCTATTCAACCAAGAGAACAATAGAAGAACCTTCATAATCCTAAGTGAAAGAGCCTACTACTGACTCCCCCAAACAAGAGTAAACCCAGGTAATTCATAAACCGGCAAGTATTGTTTGTTAGACACATATCAAGATATAAAAATAAGGAAATCAACTAGTTCATGAGGTTCCAGCACTGTCCAGTCTAAATAATGATAACAATGACCAATTCGTTTACTTGCAAAAAGCATTTGTCATGCAAATGATGTAATCTACACTTTCTTTTGAAAACAGAACTTCCATTGGAAATTGGAGCAAAGAGACTGGTACTTTTTGACAATCACATTCCACTTTGCTTGTTTTCTTACAGTTGCTCAAACATAAGGTGCTAAGAAACAAGAAATGTTGACATAAAAAATGGGATTACTGAAGATCAATACCTTTGCGTGAATGAAGTGTTCCTTAACAGAAATAGAATCATCAGAACTTGGTTTTCTTATATGGAAAAGCTTCTGCCTATCAGACCTTGAAAAACTGTATAACAAAGCTACCAACTCTTAGAATTTTTTCTTTGAAAAAAAAAAGAAAAAGAGAGAGAGAGTGGTTTTAGTCATATCAAAAGGTGCATACCCCTTTGACATTTCATCAGCTGTAAAAGACATTCCTGAATGAAACAACTCTTCCCAAATCGAGTTTGCATAAACATTGCCTAATGACTGAAATAAATTTAAGACAGATGGCTCCCATACTCTGACATCAAGTGTTAATGATCTTACCTGCATCGGAGGTTATCCAAGTGAACATGCAAACATAAATTTAAGACAGAAAGCTCCCACACTCTGATATCAAGTGTTAATGTTCTTACCTGCATCGAAGGTTATCCAAGTGAACGTGCAAACACAAAGAGAAACCATAACAGCATAAATATAAATCATTTACACACTAAAGAGATAAAGCCAAAAAAAAATGATTGAACAGAATTATATAAAACAAGTTTACCAATTTTTCTTTTAGAAAAGAATATTTCATTCACAGTTACAATTAGTTTATGTGGTTGCTTGTTCTTAGGCTGAACACTGTATTCTCACTGTTTATTAGTAATGATGAGATATCATGGGTGTATTGGTAAATTGCAATTTTGCAAGAAACATTATTGCAGATTTTAACTTCTGCAATAGAATTAATTTATTTGGTAAAGACAGAAAATTGTAATGGCACATGATCTTTTTCTTTACAATTTCCTAAAAAAGGCTAATGATTTGGAAGTGCAAAATGGTCCTTTCCATAGGAGAGCCTAATTTTATATCACCGAAATAGTTACCTTTGATATATGTACACCAAGATTACGATGAACCCCAGAACATTCAATGCATATGAGAACACCAAGGTTTAAGGATGCCCAGTCTGGTTCAGGTGCACCACAATCAGCACATTTGTCATTTCCTGGTACTCTTCTCAACAAATCAATTGGCTTTTCACTTCTTACACCACATTCTTGCTGTTGTGAATTTTTAGAATGCAAGTAACTTCTAGTGGTCATGTTATTAGATGGGAACTCCTCAATCTCTGTCTGATCAATGTCACGAGAATCTGCCATTGAGCTACTGTCACTGACAGAGTGATGATCACCAATTCCCGTGTGACTAGCAGACAGATGCTGACAAATAAATGAGCTGTGCTCATCACTAGCTATATAACTTCAAATGTTCAATTGTAATAAGACAAGCATAAATAATTACTCTTTCAGGTGTTTGGAAACTCAATAATGAAGTAATGACTCCTGTAATCTTTTCAATCCAGTCCACCTGGTCCAGTGCATTCTCTGCCTGCATTGGAAGCACATACAATTGGCGATGTGGCAATGTGTACGTGCAACAAGAGGTTTCAGACACTAATAAATTCATCAATGAATATCAAGATATATTGTTATACTGAACTGTGAAAAAGCACCTGTAAAGTATAAACTTTCACTGGGGAAATAATTCTGAAGCAGAATCTTAAATCTGACTGATCTGCATCAGCCTTTATTGTTGATGTTAACAGGTTTACAGTGTGACGTGCAACAGATTTTTCATCATGAACTCCACCATGATAATGAGAAGAAAGCCACCGACTCAGCAACCCATGGCCATTTTCAGTAGAAACATTCCTGTGCACAGAAGATTGACTTCCACTTCCCTGAAATAGGATTCAGAGTTCAGTGAACAGCTTATGAGAGCAGAATTGAGAGGAAGGAACAATTCACAACATTGCAAACTATCTTCCATCTCACAACTTACAGATGCCCAGTTGAAAGGTTTACGATAATAATACAGCATCCCTTGACTATCAAGAACAAAAAACCTTCTTTTCCAATCACCTCTCAAATTTGAGGAACGCTTTGATAAATATCCTTGTCGAATGGTTTGAACCTGCACAAAATATTAGCCTTAGCTAGTTATTTAAGCAAATCTACTTTGACTATATAACCAATGCTGGTAAATCAGGTTCAACTCAAATAAAATCACAAAAAAGGAAAATATCTGAAATCCACTTTAGAACTACCTTCCCCTTGGCTGCAGATTGCATAACTGTCTCCATCACCTTTTGTGAACTCCTAGCAAAAAGTCGCAAACTATCACCAGTAGGCGAACCAAGACCTCCATTTAAGTTGTGCTTGCTCTCTCGATCAATCTGCCTCACATATTCTTGCATTCTTTCATTGAGAGCTGCTTGCTCATAGTTGGAGCATTCTCTAGACTGTTGTGCATAAGCTAAGACCTGTATCATATCTCAAGTCTAATAAATTAACAGGCAAACTACAGGCGAAGTTTTTCAGATAGAATTTGCTGATAGCGTGAAACTTCTAACAGTATCTCCTAGAGAAAGACAAACAAGGAGAGGGACAAGCAAGGAGAGGACAAGTGCCAATTTGCTGGCCTTAAAAGATCTAATGCCAAATGTGGAATCCTCATATTTACTCTATGACATGCTTTTAGTGGAAAACTTGTGATCAAATCCACCAAGTTAGGTGCATTTGAATATTTAATTGGTTCCAAGAGAAAAATGACATAAAAAATAAGTTGAGTGCTTGTTTTGGCATTTCTTTATTTATTTAGTGAAAATCTGGGAACTGAGCTATGTGATAAAAAAGACCTGGTTAACAAAAGGCTCCAACTGGTGCAATAGTTCATACCCCTGAAAGAATGAAGAATATTGAAGTCAAGCACATGCAGTACCTGACCCTATGAGGAGCCACTTAGCGACCATAAAAGATACCTGCTTGAAGTATCGAATATGAGCATCCATTGTCCCACTGACAGCCTCAAGAAATTCAAATCTTTTCTTGGCCTCGACGATAGAAAGAGCACTAACCTGGATATGAAAAAACATGTTACATATTTACTGCCAAACTTCTTATGCTTTGCGGATTGATTTGATCTACTATTCTGGGATAAATCAACTTACCAAGTGAAAACGAGCTTGCTCAAAAGAGGATCTTGCATTGTATAGTTCCTGTAATATCACTCTAAAAAAATTAGATCTAATTTGAAGGTTTACCTTAATAAGCTACCTGATAAACTATGTGCCAAAATGAATAGTACTGTTGAAGATATAAGTATTTGGGTATACTTCCTCTATAGAAGTAGCTATATCCATCCTGGTGCTCTTCCTTAATGACAGAAACTTATCACGTGCCTGCAGAACATGCCATTGGCAGTAAGCATTGCGGTCAAGATGTTAACATGAATCCAAAACTTTAAATTGTGTTAGGGTACAGTTTTTCATGCCTAACAACATCAACAATACAAAAATAAGCAGCAGGTAAGAATGGAAATACCAAACTAATTTATCATAATGGTGCAGAGATATTTTAACTGGAACCAGCTTATAAATCAATTCATTTAACTTCTGGAGGGATTTTGATCTTGAAAAGAAAAGAGTTGCATATAAACCAGCCACTTGGGAACCCTATTCCTGGTTCTATCAATTAGTTTTTCCTTCTTATTCTGGACGGTAATCATATCCTTAGATACCTATTTGGGTGATAGCAGTTGCATACAAATCAACCATTTAAAATCCTCAATAACAGCACCTTAAAAGATCCATTTAGATGAAAATATGCAGTTATGGATGACAGAGAACATCAGAATGCCAGCTTAAATACATGGAATCCAAACAATGAAAATTGTCGAAAAGTTTCAAGAGAGATTAATCACCAAAAATAAATAATATAGTAAAGAGTCATATAATAGAACCTGGACATGCAACACCAACCTGCTCATATATGAGGGAAGCTTTGTCAAAACGTTTCCGGGCTTCCTGCACCAATATTTTGAGTAGCTAAGGATGAGATTTGTTTCAATATGCAAAATAGAGGTGAAGTCAGACAATGGAATGAGAAAACATTTAAAAGTTAACCTACTTTGAACATTGATTACGAACATGCATCAGTAGAAAAATTCATGAAATTTTGAACCTAAAAATCTAACAATACATGAATACCAACCTCTTGAATATCTCAACTATTTCACTATAAGTTCAAATACAACTTTGAATTGACATGCTCAACAATGAACAAGTCAAAGAACGCTTGTTTTGTCTATGAGACAGTAGCATAAAAAAATGCATTTCTGGTTTCTATAGAAAGAAAAGCACTATGTTTTTCAAGATAGAATAAACAACCTTCATTAGACTATTCTTACTGTAGAAAATGACAGGCTCCATACATATGTAAAGCAAAGCATCCATTCCATAAGAAATACATGGTACCTTGATTTCTTGCAGGTCCACATTTACAAACTGTAGCAATCTATCATTTAGAATGTGCTCTACCTGAGAAAACCAATTATGTTATAAAAGGAAATCAGTTATGATAGTTCTCCATATAATAATACACTTGTAAAAGAATACAATTTTTCTAAAAGTTTCTACCTGTGACCTAAGAACTTCCTTATATGTCCCAATCTCTCTCAAAGCAATAGTAAATTTGTTCATAACAGGACCTGGGTAACGCAGAAAAAAATCAATGTATTAGCATAAAAAATATTGAGCTGTTATTTGGTTCCTGTTTTTCTTTTTTACATTTTACTTTTTATAACATGGCCCACAAACAGATTTTCTATACATTGAAACAGGATTTCACTGTGAATTAGGGGAAAATACAAAAATGAAATGCACATAAATGGGCCATGCAATACATACATCTTCATCTTGACTGGGTAAGACCTTGCAGCCATTAATCAGTCTAGCCATCAACAACAACAACAAAGCCTTAGTCCCAAACAAGTTGGGGTCGGCTGTATAAATCCTCTAACAAATAAGCTCCCAGGTAATATCCCAATCACACGCCTTAAACTCCTTACATTACTCGGATTTTATGCCTCCATTCAAGTCTATTACTAACTAAATCCGCATCAATATTTAAGGCTCGTAAGTCTCTGTCTATTACTACCTTCCAAACTGCTCTAGGTCTACCTCGACCTTTCTTGACCCCATCAACCATCAGGTTCTCCCCCTTGCGGACCGCCGTATTGGGAGGTCTCCGTAAAACATGCCCAAACTATCTAAGTCTTCCTTCTCTCACCTTATCACCAACCTCAGTCTAGCCATAACAAGAAAAAACCTAAATCTGCTACAGGATTGTCCAATGGCGATGTATAACCTTGATCTTTTAATAAACAAGCCTCAAAGTAGTATGCGAAGCCAAAACACAGATCATCTTGGCTCAGTTTCACTTACTTAATTCTAACCTTACAAGATAATCATTCAAATTGAGTTCAAACAAACAGAATTACATGTTTCATGCAATACAAACATTTGGGCCAAACTGTTGGCTTTTTGGGAGGAGAACAAGAAAAGTATATGAGACTGAACTTGGTCTATAATTTTATTGATTGTAATGGTATTTATACAACTAAAATGTAACTGAAAAATCTTAACAATCTAAACAAAATCATAATAATCTACATCTTAACTTTAAATTTTAAAAGATATTATCTAATACATCAAACAAAATCAAACTAATCTTATTATCATCGTTTGCTATAGTTTGCTTGAATATTATTGTATTTTTGAGACATGCTGGTCTTTTGTAGCTTAATTGATATAAATTTGTTGTTTTGGAGAAATTTCTTTTCCTGGCATGACTTTGTTTTTTGTGGAGAAATCTCTTCTCCTTGTTTGATTTTGTTGTTTGTGGAGAAATCTCTTCTTCTGGCATGAGTTTGTTGTTTGTGGAGAAATTTCTTCTCCTAGCATTATTTTGTTGTTTGTGGAGAAATATCTTCTCCTAGCATGATTTTGCTTGATAAGTTGTGAATGTGAATGTGAATTTGAATATGACTTGACTTGATAAGTTGTGAATGTGAATGGCAAGAACATTGCATGAATATCTTGCCTCAATCATGCTTTTTACTTGTGCCTATTGTTTGGCATATTTTTATCTTTGATCTTCTTTTTTCTTCTTGGATCTCCTTCAATATGTAGGATCTTTTTTTTTTCATCTTGAATCTCTTAATTCTCATGCCCTTAAGAAATTAGCTCTGATACCACTTTTTGGTTTTTTTGGAGGAGAACAAATAAAAGTATATGAGACTGATTGTAATGGTATTTGTACGGTTAAAATGTAACTGAAAAATCTAAATAAAATCATGATAATCTAAATCTAACATTAAATTTTAAAGATATTGGCTAATAAATAAACTGAAATCAAACTAATCTTATCATCAATTTGACTTATTCAATAGTAAAATATGCCCACTTGCGATTTTATGGTTAAGCAGTCAGGGGGAATAAGCACAAATGCATGCCTAATTAGATAAATGACACAATCAATATTATTAGAAGTGGGGACAGGGGACCATAAGAACATACCTCCAAAAGCAACACAAATAGGATCATTATGCCCTCCTCCAAAAGTTTCAAGAGCACTTGCAAAAGCAACATCCCCATCATACCCCTCTCCAAGCCCTTCTCTGAAATTTTAAGAGAAACCAAACTTGTAAAGTCCACAGAAAAAAGGGTGCTTAAAAAAATAATACTCCTTCCTCTTTTGAGGATCAAATTAAGGCATTATCTTAAAGATCATATTGTTTCATAAGTGTGAAGGACCATAAAAGTGCAATTCTGTCCTTGTACTTATCACTTAGTGCATTTGATCTTCACCCCTTTCCCAATATCATGTTGTATTCTTATGTATTAGTTTCTATAATTAAATACTATGAAAAATGATAAATTCTAATTTAAAAATTTTAAAGGCAAGCATATGAAGTTGCAGTGGGGAAAATATTATAAATTGATGATATGAATGTGAACTTACGTGTACTTTCGACTTCCTTTGATGAATTTTAAACACCTCCCCCTCAATAGCTCAGAACTTTCTTCCATACATTGTATCTATTTGAACAAACCACCCATCAATACGTTAGGCTTAAATGTCGCCCATGAGCAAATATATGATTATGGATGCTTCTGTATACATGCATTCATGAAACATATTAGTGTCTGTCAACAATGATTCATTAATACTAAATATTATATATAATTAAAACAGTATGAATATTTAAAGCTAAAACAACTTGGCTAATATTATATTCGACAAAAGTAGAAAAGAGCTTGATTTCACGGTACAATGGATATTTTATTTTAATTGAGGAATTAGAAATTGAAACTTAATTTTGACAGCACTCGGTCTACTAACAAGCTTGTCGCATATGATTGAATGAAGCTCATAATTTATAAGTTGCACATCCTTAAACACTTTGAAGTTGGCTACTGATCAACTGAGTAAAAGCAGGATATATAATGGCGAGCTCAGTGTTAAAAGAAAATTAGGATGAAGATAGAAAACTTGAAATAACGAGAAATGCATTAAATTGCAGGGAAATAAAAGAAAAGCACCTGCTGGCGAAACATCGGCGAATCGTCTAGTTTGGCGAAATGCATATTGAATTGTGTACAGAAAATTCGTAATGGTTCCTTCGGGTCTGGTCCTCGTTCGTTTTGTTTTCTGTTATCCGAGAAAATGGAAGGTCGAAGGGGAGAGGGAAAGTGAAAGAAAAAATGATATAAGAGAAAGAGAAAACTTCTCTTTGGATAAATGCGCGCAAGGAGGAACAAGGGAAGTTTTGTTTTATTGTTTTGCTTGGATTAGAGGTTTTCTGTTTGCGAATTTTCATCGCTGTCGCTAATAGATCAACGCATAAACCGGCCTTTTGGGTTTTGCTTTCTTAAGAATTGCGCGCTCTCTCTCTCTCTCTCTCCCTACAGTTTGTTTACTTTGTACATTTTGGACTAACGTTGTATTCCCCGCACCCAAGCTCTCAATATATATATACAGAAATGTTCGAGTGTAATTTTAATCTGAATGCAGATAATAATTACTCCATATTTTAAATATTTATATTTCCTTTTCCTTTTCCCTGTATTTTCCTATTTTTGAAACGCACCTAAGGACACATAAGTCCATCAATATATGGATTGTTTCTCTCCTTCACAACAGCGATGCTGGTTCTTGCCCTTACCTCCCTCCCCCTCTCTCTCTCAAGCGACGGTTTGGGCTGTGTTATTGTGGGACTCTTGCTACCCCATTATTCCTCGACTCAAATGTGTGCTCTTCTTCATTAATGAGTTAGCCATTGAAACGCCTGGTCCTCAAGTCCTTGAACCAACCATTAAGTTTGGCCACCGCTCTCAGCACCAGTGTCACAACTCACTTTCCAAGTCCAAGGAATCGATGAAAAAAGTAAAATAAATAAATAATAATAAAATAGATTGATCGAAAAATTAATCCTATAATTTATAAGGCTTGGTATTCATTTTTAAATAGTGCTCTTAGTTTGGTATTCCTTATCAAATGCATGAACTGAAGCTGCAATTTTAAAAATGCAGCAATTGATTGAATCAACTTACTCTGAGAATCAATTTTCTAAAGCTTTAAGCTTGTTATCGGCAAGGCTTTAGAAAACGACTTCTGATTTGCTTCTTATTTATGTTGCTGATGATTAAATTGAATGAGGTTCGGTTTTTATTTGATTGCTCGGAAATTGAAAGAAAATGATAGATTTTTTGATGTGGATACCGATGTTGATTTTTTTTGTTTTTAAGGTGGCTGCAGTGGAAGGAGTCAAGGGAGGAGAACAGGAGAAAAATGGAACCAAGTAAGTGGAAGATAGTCAAGGAGGCCGCGTACTTCCAATTGTGTTTCAGAATTGAACAAAATTATTTTGCTTTTACCTCCCAATCGTCTTCACAAACCCACAACCAAATAAGACATGCATTCCACTTCATCTTCTTGTTAAAATGTACTGAAATTAGCCCCTTTATAAAAATAAAAAAAATTCCAAAAATTCAAAGGCAATACCATCATGGAAATAAAATAAATACAGTTATAAATCTCAACTGCTAACTAAGTAAATGCCTCCAATACCTCAACTCGGAATTCTTTTTGCGTTTTTATTTCCTTGGTTTTTTCAGTTAATGCCGCCTATCATGTAAGTCATCCCCAGAGCCTACTTATGAAGCCTTTCTTGTCCTTCTTCATCCTGTTCTCTAGAGATGGAAAATCAATATAATTATAGGCAAGGTCCAG
The DNA here is from genome assembly GCA_948266635.1 of Cnidoscolus chayamansa. Lineage (NCBI taxonomy): Eukaryota > Viridiplantae > Streptophyta > Magnoliopsida > Malpighiales > Euphorbiaceae > Cnidoscolus > Cnidoscolus chayamansa. The sequence goes on along the minus strand of CAOGCB010424721.1, from coordinate 25,680 downwards.
AATGATGGGATTTCTTGATATTGCTTGAAAGGCTGGAGGGAAGACTCCAATGCGAGGAGGAGCTTTGACATTTGCATCGCCAACAGCAGACTCGTAGGCATCTAGTTTCTCCAAAAGCGTTTTTTCCACCTAACGTATTCAAATTTGCATGCAAACCAAGGTAAGGTGGTATGTACATCAGATGATCGCAGGCACATCAACGAGATGAAATGAAGTACAAGTATGTCAAATATGCAGATCATTACAGTCCTGCATCTTCTGGAACAGATATTATGTAACAGATAAATATAATGAACAGTTACGGAAACTCATAGAGATGATGATGCACCTCATGCATCTGTGGGGGATTTCTCAGTACATGGAACTTCTGCATTATTTAAGGTCAGTATAACTTCAAAATACTACAATATGATTTCATATTGCTACAAAATTGATCAATATAATAAAAAAATGCAGAAGATAATTTGGAATATGATGTTCCTTCCTGTACGCTAGTCCTCTTCTTTATTGCACAATTGTACAATAAAGAATGAAAAATGGGCGGTTAATTTTGAAAGGCACAATAAAACAAAGCTCAGACGCACCTTCTTGTCACTCCCACGTAATGATATTGCAGAAACTTTCTTTGACAGGTTTTCTGGAGCTTTTTCCTCCTCCAAAATTCCGGATGCATGCTCTATGCAAATATTAGATCTGCACTCATTGTATAATGTCTTCAGCTCGTTAATCATCTGCAATACAAAATGATTAAATTATTCAAATATTATATAGAACAAGCCATATTCATAACTGATACATATAATCCTACATCAGTGAAGGATTAATAGCCATATTTATACCATGCAATAAAGAATCCAGAGTCACACTACAAAATGACGAGTGATTTCAATTAATTTCATGGCAGAGCTGCCAAAAAGGGTTATAGTCCTCTTTCTAGGCTAAATCACCTCATCAGTGTCGTTGAGAGACTGGAACTTCTGTAATGCATTCTCAGAGAGGGAACGAGCATGGCAATATAACATATATGCTTCTGTTCTCTTCCCGGCTAAGCTGTATGACTTTGCTAGGTAGAAGCACCTGCAAAAAAAGAAGCATGAAAGACTAAGAATTCAAACTCCAGTTATGCAAAAATGGTTGACCCAATTACTTGATTTGATAAGCAAGAAATCATGAATACACAATTGCTGTGGTATCGCTTTCTTCACAACCCAATGAAAATTGGGGGAGGGGAAGAGGATAAAAAACATAGTAGAAGAAGAGAACGCTGAATATCACTGTCTGGTCATTTACATAGACACTCTAACAGATACATATTGCAAAAGCTCTGTCAATGGCAAAACACTGCAAGACATTTGCCTCACCAGCTTTACATGATGGTAGCACAAAAATTTTAACATGCAGGACTCCAGATGGCACTCTTACTAGTTAAAAAAATTACTTCTCGAAGCAGACTTGCCTAGATGATTCAATTTCTCAAATATCTCAAAGACAAATATGACTTATATGCTAAACTGTAAGAGTCGTAACCTTTGAGCTCGGAAAGCCAAATTTCTAACTGCACAGTTTTCAGAGAATGCAACCTCTTCGTGTTTTGTATCTCTTCCAGAACTAACCAAGTCAGAAAGATCTGATGTGTTCTGCCAAATGTAACATTATTATAAAGGTTAGCCACTGAAGCTGGAGCAGCGAAATACATCACAAGAAGCAGTAGCTTGACTTTATCCTTTTATGAAGTGAAATATGGTAAAAGTACACAGTAGACTGTAGAGTGAGACTCAACCTGTAACAAAAGATCATACAAGCGAACAAGCTCCTCAGGCTTGGTAACTCTCTCATTTTTGTCATCACAGCGTCTAGAAAGTTTACTCTTTGCAATGGTAACTAACAGCTGGTTACGCTCAATTGTTCGTTGTCCTAGTACAGCACTAACTGCTTTATCAAGGCCACTTAAGTCATCTTTTACACTGTCGGCATTACCTGCACTCACCTAGAAAATGCAATGCGTCAGGACTCAGGAATACAAGTTTGGAAAATTGGAAGGATAAGAAAATGTTGTTGGGAAGAAAGAGGGGGGGGGGATCTACTGGAAGGTAAAATAGAACATGCAGAAGAAACTCCTATCTTCAAATGAAATCCAGCAACACAATTGGCTGAAATTCCATACCAAGTCGCTGCGAATGGAGCTTCTAGCTTCATGATAAGCAGTAAAAATTTTGTCAAAGATGACTAATTTTTTCTCTGCTGGTAGTGAATCTGCAGTAGGACCATGCAAATCCTTCTCTAGTTCTTGAGCTGAAGAGATAATCAAACAACAAACAGAACTTGAGGCGTCATGCAAACAATAAAAGAAAATTGAGGGGAAAAAATATATCCATGATATGCAAGTAACCACCTCCTAAACTTCGTACATCATGGCAACATAAAGCCAAAGACATCCATTCCTCAATTAGAGAATGAAAGCAAGTCGACAATTATAAAATGAACATACAGGCTTCATAGCATAGCAATGCAGAAGTCCAATGTCCTTGTACCAAATACTAGCATTTTCCAGTAGGTGTTGAGAACATAAGACTTGCAATTATGAGATGGAAAATGTGCTGAGCAAAAACCACTGGAATGAGGATAAAATTAAAAAATATAAGCCCCAACTCAACCAAGCTTCAGTGTCAAATAGAAGACAAAAAATAAGCTGAAAAAATATGGACAGAATACAACCAGCCAAAAATGTTGCTAGAAATGTGAATCATAGCGTAAATGAATGGGGTCAAAGACCATTAAATTTCTAAGTTAGTGGGTAACGTGTTGTAGATATATGAACTACCAATGCTCAATTTTTTGTCACATAAATGATATCATTATGTACTGGGGCTGCCACATCCTTGGTGCTTTCCAAATTCCAGTGATAGTTTTTTCATAATCAAAAGATGTAAGAGAAAATAAAAAAAAAAAAAGGCTACAAAAGTTAATTATATATCAAATAATAAATATGTTACTCTGAAATAATGTTTACCCCTCTAATAATTACTAGTAGTAACAAGTTATCTCATTGACCTTTTAAAATTGCAACCCGAGTTTTTGCATTGGCTATTGGAAATTTGTGACCAAGCCAATGAAACTCTGTCAGGGAAGCTGCCTGTTGGGATCTTGCCTCAGCCATAACAGCCTGCAAAACAAGAAACAAATAAAAAGGATCAAGGATAATTAGAAAAACAGATATTTACAAATAGTTCTCTAATCAGAATTTACAGAATAGGAAGATTTTAAAACCAGAAGTTTTTAGAGTTATAAATGCTAAAGTATTTCCTATCCAAAACAATAATAACAAAATGATCCATATGCATAAGATAACATACTAAGCCTTTAAATGCGGTAAATCAAGCATAAATCTTGCTTACACTGCTTCAAGTATGTGAGATCACTTTATAATTGATTCTATCGTGTGATGAACTATTTGGTACTTCTCTTTCTGATGGATTAACTTTTCAAATAAGCAGCACACTTACATAATATAAGCAGGCCAACTGCTTTGAAGACAACCAAACCAAAGCAGGACCAGATAATATAACCAATGAAGTTACATTGAAGACAGAAAGAAACAGTGAAGAAGAAGAAGAAGAAAAAGAAAAGAAAATTGGCATAATGCTTTCATTCCTACTAAAATAATCAGTCTCACCTCCAATTTTGTTTTGAAAAGGTCCAATGCAGGACCTTCCATCTCACCAATTTGTAGGAGGACAGATGTTTGTAGATTTGACTCGCCAATTTTGTGCCTACAGTATCGAATACTAGGTTCCAGCTCCTCAACACGCTCACGGCATAAAAGCTGATTCTCAAGGTCTCCATATTTCCCAAGTTCCTCATACACAGCTCTACATAAAATTAATCAAGTCAACAACTATACTAATAAACAAAAAGGAAGGAATAGCAACTGCAGCTTGACAATGTTGACTAGCCACAGCCATATTGGAGATATCATGAAAAGGTCTGAAAGCAGCAACTCAAGCTAAATGCCAAATTAAATCAAACATTAAAACCAGGTGCAGAATTTTTCCTCTTTCTGTTATGGTAAATTAAAGTGGATAATCGAATAGGAAAAATGGAAACAAGCAGGAAGACAAACAAACACTATCATTCTGTCTGTGCCAAGGCCAAGGGTGCCCGAATTCAACTCAATTTATTTATAATAGAATCCAAATATTTTGAACAAATTCTAAAAAGGTGAAAACCTATCAAACTCTATCATTTGAAATAAATAAAAATGAATTAAGATATAGTCTCCTAAAATATGACATAAGATGAAGAGTGTTGTATCTTTTGCTGTTAAACCTGTTAGTCTTAACCCAGTGGATCAATATATTATTCTTTTGCATATTTTTGCAAAATCACACTTTATGTTCACACAAGAATTGAAGTATATCGCTTAAAAGGAGCATTGAGGTAGATACAACTGAATTCCATCCAATTAAATCCCACTATATCAGAGGTTTCCAAAGTCCAAACACATCAATGGGACACAAGGTGCATGGTTCAACTATTTAGAGCATGGCAACTATATATAAAATACCATCTCCTGAAAAGAGGACGCCTTCTCACCAAAATAACAATAATAATAATAAGTAATTAAAGTTCACTGAGCAGGAGACACACTTGCTTTACAACTCCAACATGAAAGCAGCAATGGGTACTGATAACATATGATGGAGATAGAATGACCTGGCACTTATGAAGTTCTTCAATGCAGTCTCCCAGTTTCGATCTTGTTCAAACAACAAATTGCCATTCATATAGGCAGCATATGCCTACCAAATTGGAAAGTCAAAACTTTGTTGACTTAGCATGAAAAAGACAAATCATACTTCTAACCAATCCATAGGAAGACTCTAAATAGATACTACAAGTTCTGCAGTAGTATCAAGATATGAGAATTCAATATAACATGATAAAGAAAATGATTACACGATTAGAAAATGATGATGACAGCGTTTATTACTGGATTTTAAATCTTTCAATTCACATGTGCCTTTGAATCTTCAAATTCCATAAAATAAGCTGGAATTATAAAGAATGAACTTTAATTTCCAAATGCCTAACACATGTGAGGCTTGTATCTTAAAAATCCCAATACATAATCATTCCTTACAGTTTTTGTTTGCTCATGAATACATCACTAGTGATGAGAACTCACAACAACAATAAAATAAAACTAAAAATTTATGATGATTATAGCTTTGTTAAGCTTCACAAAAATTGCACTCCCAGAAAAAAACTACTTGTAGTTACAGCAAAACCATTAAACAGAAAATAGAACTCAACCATGAGGCTTGGCCATGTCCACAACCACAACCACTGAAGAAATCTTTACTACCAAAAGTCATTTTGATTGCTAACAGCAAGTATTATCCAAGTCCAATAAAAAGATCCTAAATGACAAAATCCCTGTATCCTCAAAACTAATGCACAATGTGCATTAAATTATATTCTAGTATTTATGTTATATAGGAGATAAAACATCAGAAATATGCTTGGAAACCAAAGCAAAGGCACACCTCAGCTTCCAAAGATGTTCTGGAATCTCCCTTGGCAGTACACAACCGCGAGAATAGATTGGCCCATTTTACAGCCTTCCTCAGCCTCCCAATCAAATAAATGCGTTGTCTTGCATTCGGACCATCTGGAAGCTGTCGTTTCTCCATGGCATGGCTCCAAGCTCTCTCAGCTGAATAAAGAACCAGATGCAGAAACCTATTTCTCTTTCAAAAAAATAAATCACGAACTTGAAAGGCTATGAAACAAAAATTTACTTCCACCATCTGACAAACATTAACACTAATAGATACTCAAAAGAGTTGCTTCTTGTTAAGTAAACAAAATAACCACCACTCTCTCCAACATGGATGTTCAACAGAAATAATTCTTATAATGAAATTAGGACATTAATAAGAAATGAAATTTTCAACTACAAGAACTTATCATTTTTTAACTAATTTGGCTCTCAATTCAGAGTAATATAACCCAAATTTCTTCACGTTATTGGTTTGCAATCTATAGTAACAGGAACAAAGTATAAAAAAACAGCATTTGTTTTTTGCAGTGAATATATGCTCATTGAAACCCCCTCATGTTACTGTTGACAACGCGGATCCCATCATACATAGGAAGCTATTTTTTTACCGAAACAATACAGCGAATAATCAGCTACTATGAAAAAAAAAAGACCAGAAAGCCAAATTCCTACAAAGGTTACCCCACATGCATCAGCAGATAGGATAGTTCTCATGCCAGCGAAAATCTTGAGAAGCTTAATCAGAAAGAACAAGAGGGAAAAAATGTACAAGCAAAAAAGAGAGAATATATAAAATCTGTTCTAGAAGATCATAGTACAAGCTAAATCAACAAGATATACCTTACTTCAGTCACAGTAGATTCAGTTATAGCTCTACGAGTGTACTTTCCACGTCCATGCGTAAACTTCAATGATTTATACAACCTCCTCAACCGAGCAGTACAATACCTCCTGCGCTTAAATAAGATTACTCAAATCAAACACAGTGCTCAAATTAGCAGCATCCATATAAAAGTACTAGACCAAATGTAAAGGTTTACCGATAACGAGCATAGTCTCCATGTCGCAATCCATGTTGCATCTGCGCAGACTTCAGGAGCTGCAACACTAAATTTTCAAAATTCACATCAACATCTCAGTTAATGTATACATAACTATCAGCCAATACTAAACATATGTAAATTTGATAGCATCCATAAAATAGCATAGAAATTGGTTTCATTTTAAAAAAAAAAAGAGAGAGGAAATCACCGTTGATTGAATATCTGGGATTTATCTGATCGGAATTGGATTTCAGAGCGTCAATTTCCATGGCCGCCGTTCCGCTCTCCTTCCCCATCAATCCTTCAACAGAATACCAGCGGTATTAAAACAAATTAATCAAGGAAATAATCATAATTACTTATTTTTTATTTGCCATGTACAGTTAAAAGAGAGAAGAAAGCAAAGCAAAGCAAAGCAAAACAAAAGGAAATATGATCTTGGCAACATTTTACAACTATTAGATCTGAAGATTGATGAAGAAAATGTTTTAGGAAAAAAGTAATCGAGAATTGCGAGGACGAAACTGTTTGCAGATATTAAGACGGTGGCAGCTCCTCTTGCTGGATGAAATGCTCTAGCAGGTTTCTAAGGTTCCTTGTGCTTCCGGTAGGGTCCTTGGCCTCTGCCAGTGGCCAGTGAAAAATACAAAACCTCCAATTCGACTCCAACAGATCATACGGCGTCGCATGACGTCCATAATTTTGTTTTTCTAAATTGAAAAAAATGTGTAAAAGATTGATTATTTTAAATTTACTAAAGTATTGTAATGTATACATAAAATTAAAATTCATGGAAATTTATAGTGACAATGTGCTAATAATATCTTTCATTCAAAGTAATTATATATAGTTTTTTTTTAATTTTAAAATATTAATTACATAAAATTTTGTAAATATATTGATTCAAAACAGTAGTGACGTAATTTTATAATTCATATGATAATGAATGTGGGGTTACCTAATTATTTTTTAGTATTTTTATAATATATATATATATATATATATATAGACACACACACACATATAATTCATGAAATAAATGCATTAAATAAGATAAAACACCAAACTTATACATAAAAGGTTATTTAACATATAATGGACCGACGTTTTTGTGGCATTGGTTTGGTGGACACGCGTTAAGCTGGTTCGAGTGCTAAATCGGAACTAATGTGTCAGACAGGATTACGATAAAACTAATACCAAATAGACCAACGGTAAGAAGCTGGATGAACTATGGAATGGTCATTTTCTATTTGAAGTCTAGAAGAAAGGTGCGGATTTCCATTGGAGCAAGTTCAACAACTAGTGCTACAGGATCTACAGGTCTTCCTCTAGCCACCTTTGGTTCTTCACCGGAGGAACCTTCTGCTTTCCAATTTAGCCTCTTCCTCTCCATCACTGTTCTCTCTTGGTTGGCAGATAGACTTGTCTCTGTTACTTTGTTTATCTGCTAGACATGGTAGATTGAAGCATTTCATTAGAACGGTTTTCTTTTTGCATCAGCTACAAGCAAAACAGGTTAATGGTAGGAACTCATTCTTCTACCTTCTTGTATCGGAAGACCTTCTTCAATTGTACCCTTGCAGTGATTGACATATCCTTGTCCTCTCCAATCTTGCAGTTAAAGCATCAAAAGAAACAAAGGTTTTATGATGAAGGAGGAATTGGAGAAGGACAATAATAGGAGAGTACAATATCATGAAGAGCATCAAAATCAAGAATCATATAAAGGAAGCCACAAGTAAAATACTGCAAGAGTAATGATGACTGAATTCAGATTGTATTATATTAATTACAAGTTTGCTTTATTTGAACTGTCTTCTCCATGACCAGCTTGTTCCTAGAAAAGCAAGACTAATTGAACAAGATGATTATGGAGTTGCAACTGCAAACCTCATATAAGTGTGCCAACCGAATCAAAACTTTTCCATCATCAAGTTCCTGCAGAGTCGTAGAAAAAGCAAATTCTTCAACTTGAAAATGCAAATTTCATGCAGCTTTATTAATACGCAAATGGAAAATGGCCAAACACTTGATAACTTATTTCAAAATACGCAAATGGCCAATCAGAAAGTATGGAGTACTCCACAAGGTAATTAGCGTGCTGATTCATCACCGGGACACTAAAGCTGCAGTTACCATTCTCTAGAAATCATCTTACAACATTTTATCTTCATGTTCTGTTGATTCTTGGTAATGTGTTCTTTCAAACAGTATTTGGAAAGTACTTTCACAAACTCAGATAACTGATATCAAAATAATTTTCTAATAACAATTCAACGTTTCCAAGTTCTGACTTCTGAAAGACAAAAAAAAAAAAAAAGAAAAAAAAAAGAAGAGGAACAAAATGATTGAATTGCCCTAATTGTCTTTACTAGTTCCCTTTTTTCCTATATAGTGAAATAACTAAAGACAACAAATGCAAATTATCTAACAAGGGCAAGAGAGATATACACCTGGAGGGTAATTATTGCAACGTTATCTGGTAAAACATAGGAGGGATCCATTGCCGAAAAGGTTGTTACATGAGTGTTTGCCCAATTGTTTCCATCCTGCAAAAGAAGGATATGCATGGAATAGTTACAGATAGACCAGAAAAAGGAACAAGAATGCTTAAATGTCTTCCTTTCACCTGCTCTGTGAAGGCTAAGAGGAAAGGAGAATATATCTCCTGACCATATGATCGACGCCACTTAGCTCCCTCGGTTAAAGGGTCTATTCTTAGATAGTACTTGCCTACAATCTGGAGATGGATGTTTATCAGGTAAGCTACATGTCACATATCAAGTACTGAAAAAATGAAAATGATAGTTATCCGCAAGACCAAAACGTATAACAATTTACTATGTGCTTACAGTCAATCCCGTGCATTTGTCGAGAACGCAAACTGTTTCATTCAGTGCCTCTCCAACGCCTCTAGAATCATCGTGAAGTAACCTCCTACAAGAAAGGAAAAAATATTACCACATACTCATAGTTAAATACTCCCAGGCTATGTAACAAATATTTATTGATGCACTTCAGAAGTAGGAAGTTGAATTATGGAGAGAAACAGGAAGCAAGCATTAGAATAGGGAAAAAAAACCTGTGGAGCATTAGTTCCAACTGCCCATCTATGATACTCGATCCGCCAACAGATCTATCTACTAGGACAGAGAGCTCAGAACTATCATCTTTCATGTAAATTCCCAGATTAATCTGAATGAACAACAAAAATACTGGTAATTTGTCGCTAGTGAGAATGATCAACTATCCACATATCATTTATGAGTCTATGTATAAACTTGAACCATAGGCGGCTAAATTCTTTTTATTGCATAGTGTCTGCTGTTGTCCTTGCATGGATAACAAGTTAGGACATTATCCTCATTTGTATTAATCTCTTCTAGCATTCAATAACCATAATCACAACTTCCCTATTAGTCTTGAAGGGGCAGAAGCGAACATACAGGGTAATAATTTCCTGCAGCAGGTTGATTCACTTGGAGATCCCAATCTTTCCTGTAGTCACGAATCTGCAAAGGTATAGTTTCATTAAGAACGTGCAACCACAAAATTAAATATTCCTAGCAACATGTATCAGAACCAGGAAACGACATACTCTTTCTATGAAATCTCGCCCATTTGAATCTGTATAGAATGTCTTATTGTTTTTCAGAGTTGTTGTAATCTTAGTGACAACCTCTTTGCCAATTCCATCATCAATTGGTATTGGTCCAATCTGAAATTGAGAATATTTTTTATGAGAACAGCTCTTATATAATAAACTAATGGCTTTTCAAAAGACACAGTTTACACAGGGAACAAATTTAACTGCTTACAAGGAACTCAACTTCAGCATGTTCTTTCCCCTTGTACACTCTGGTTATCTGTTTATTCATTCAAGAGTCAATTACAGATGTATCAGCAACACAATCTCTCCAAGTTGAGATTTGTCATCTAAGAGAAATCATAAGTACAAGGTCAAGCATATGATTCTACACTAGTCTACATATGCAATGCATGAACTAACGCCAACTAGATAAAAAAAGGAAGGTTTCTTATTGTGGGATAGATTACCTGATATATCCATGAACTGATCCTCTGATGTATTTCATCAAGTAAAGGTCCCCGTAAAACAGAAAAAGCAACCTGAAATTTTCTAACTACTTAGTTGTTTGTTTAACAATGAATATGTGCAAGCTTATATTCTTGGTCATGCACTTGAAATAGGGGAATATATACCTGCCCTTTGGAGTTGATGGGATAAGTACCATTTGGGCGAAAGATGTATGCTCCGGAGGCCTTCAGTTAAGTTTAACAAAGTTACTAATAGTTTCCATACTTTTTCATATGCAACCACGCAATAATAATGCACAGACCAAAAAAATTGAGACAGAAAATATAGGAGAAAACCAATGATTTCGGAGGCTCTAACTTAAGAGACTAATACCTGAGAATCATTGCTTCCACTAGCACTAGCATAATAGCTATATGATTGCTCCACAGATACTTTGACCTTCAAAAGTAAAGGCAAATAAAAGATCATGTTATGAATAACAGAAAAACCAAGTTCCTCAACATTATAAATTAAATCATTTTGAGTTAATGTGCTATTCAGAAATGTGCATAAAAAATTGAACCAATTTTACATACCGAGCTTCTGCTATTTACATACTCAGTAAGTTTCCCTTCTTTCCCAGAATATATTAGTTTTAAGTTTCCTGGCCCTATTTCAATTGAATCATTTTGAGTCACTTCTGTGTTGTATATTTTTTGCCTCGACACCGCAGCTGTAGTCATAATATAGACAAAAAAATGAACACATATTTTGTATCAATATATTGGAGAAGTTGACTTCGCAATTTCTACTCTAGATTGGGATTTCAAACGAAGTAATTGCTATGCTGACCTGCCCGTTTGGTGGTTGAGGTGGCACTGGAAATAACGTAAGTGCTGAAACCAAGAGGTGGTACAGATGCTGAAAATGCCAGCCAGTACTTAGGTGTCACATTTGGGGAGCTACCGACATATGCCATAGAATGGTAATTTCTTATGCCTTTAGGGGCATCCAACATAGGCAAAAGCTGTGATTCGATTTCTCTTCCTACAGAATCCTTGACGTTGACATTTTCATCTATCACCTGTGTCGAGTTATGTGATAACATGAAATTTTAAATATTACAAAATGAAACGCTCATCTCTAACCTATACATCAACATCAGAAGCTTGATGGACAAACATAAATAAGGGAGTAAAAGCAACTGAGCAAAACACTTAAGAACTCACAGGAATTCTTATAACATTCTCTCTTTTCCATCCTAGAGAATTGTAGACAACCACCACCTACACCAGCAGATCCATTAAGGATGATCTATTGTAATATAAATATATTTATTATTTTTCAATTCCAGCCAACAAGAAAATAAAAGAAAAAAAATCATTTATATTCATCATACCAGGCCTTTTCCATTTGACAGATCAACTTCTGATCCAGGACAGTAACTTATATTCAGCAGGGGACACTGAAATGAGGAAAAATGAAAGAAAACGAAAATAACATATTAATGTGTATACATATATGTTGTTGTAATCTGTAGTTTTGCACACTTAATCCTATCTGTAAAAATGTAAAAGGAATTGTTAGTATTTGCCTGCTGAAACTTGACTTTTGTATTTTTGCAACCAGATTTTGACTTAGAGTCTGCTATGCATGATAGCGATGCTCCAACTACCTTCTCAGCCTGTGAGAAAAAAATTACTAGATTCTAAGGAAAAAAATTACTAGATTGAAAGGAATAAAGAAAAAAATGACAAAATACCAAGAAAATACAGGACAAATTAAAGTTAAACCTCCTTGTATCCTATTGAAAGCCGTTTTGCATAATCATCAGCCACATGCTGCTTCTCTGTGCCACTAACTGCATCATGATGTTGAACAACTGCTAAAGCATCAGCCAGATAATCTGTATTTGGTCCTGCTTTACTCCTCCCTTTAAAGAACTCCAATTGTCTAGCTGCCTGTTTTATTCAAGTTCTCAATAAGCATCATTTATGCAAAGTTCAGCCAAGATCTGCTCACATAAATCTTACCAAATAGTAGGCACTCATTGTCCTAACATAGCCTTTGATAGCGGGCCTACTCGTAAAGTATCCAGTCCAGTAAGCATTTACCTCATCTGCATATCTGACATTTTCAACAGTCAAATTGTAACATCTCTACAAGAAACTAGGAGTGGCTAAATGTCATTTCTAAATTTTGCACTTACGGGAAGTAGTCATCAGTCTTAAGAGGCCAAGATTCTTTGGATGCATATTTTGCATCAGTATATATTGATGGTGTTGAGTAAAGGGCATTCACACGCCCATCCTGTAAACATTCCAATCTTGCATTTTCATGAACATTGAAAAGTACAGCAAATACAAAGATCTCATGATTCCTTGATGTACATGCAATAGATCTTGATCAATTAAAAGATGTGCCAAACAAAATGTGAATGATGGTCTCATGCGATGGATAAGTAAAAGCTATTATCGGAAAGCTTACTCAACCATTAGAATGTTGCATTGACTATATTCACAACTCGTAATAAAAATGTGAATATCAACATGTCCATTTTCCCCTTGAAGAACAAATACCAAAAGTCATGCCTATTTTGTAATCAAATGCAACATCAGCACCATTTCAGAAGCTGTATGACCATAATCTCAGGGACACTAACTTGATTCACATAATGAATAAACTTGTCCATCTGCTTGAACCAGGTGTGAGCGTACTGGTACTTGAAATCTGTCCCCATAGTCCACATGATATGATTCGTCCGAGTTATATTAGCCTGGAAAAGCATAGAGAAAGAGCAACTATAATATCCCTTACATCCATCAACTCTTTCCTTCTAAATAAATATCCCTCAACACAGCCTCTTTCTTTAGCTTTCAAATCCAACTTTCTAATGGAAAGAATAGTGAAAAACATAGGAAATGGAAATATCTTTTAGGACATCTTTGGTTGTATAATAAATTGAACCCCATTAGAATCCTCATGAAGAAGGAAATCAAGTAAATTAGCACCATGATCTTACTTGAGAAAATGCAGCAGATACGAAATCATTCACACGATCAGGGACATTGTAATCAAACAAATCGAGGTTATCCTTCAAGTCAGCAAAAAAACATAGTCACAACGTCTACAAATGCACATCAAATATACCAACAATGCTAGGTTATTGATTTACCTGGACGATGGGAGACTCATCATTAACTTCAAAGTAGAAGTTGTCACTTGGAGGTTCATAATTCTTAGGGAATGCCCCAGCAAATAGCTAAAAGAAAATAACTTGGTAAGAGAATGCAGAATGTGCCATCAAGAACACCAAATGGATAACAAAGTAAAATTTCAATGCAAACAGGTTCAATTGCATCCTAGAAAATATGAAATACATAGAAATACTCACCTGTGCAGATGAGCCTAGACTTTTAGAGCCCCGCCAGACAACCTCAAGACTCTTCTCATCCTTCCTTTTAGCTCTATCTTGATAATCAATACGTGCGAAAAAAATTGAGTCAAATCCAACCTGAGCCACAAACAATGGATAGTTTCAAATAAATTAGCAGATGGCATGTGAAAGTTTTCTTCAAGGGCCTTAAGTTTGTGAATTAACTTCAAAATTACATGATCTTATATCTCATCATTTTAACAAAAGAATTTCCCAGAATCATTAGCTGCTGAATTACATCCAATGTATCACTGTTTAACCATTGGCCAAACTGACACCAAAATCTATAGAGAAAAGTTACCTCTGCTCCAAACAGATAAGCCTGCACTGCAGAATGTCCAAATGGATCAATTTGCCAACCAATTCTAGGTGTCACATTAAATTCTTCTTTGATAAATCGATGCCCTAAAGTTGTTTGATCAATCATATCAATGTAATGTGTAGTCGCCTCATCATGCATGCACATGCCTCCATTTCTGCAAAGCAAAATATGGCGACCAATAAACTAAATGAAAAATGCCAAAAAAAATTTCCAATAATACATGTCCAACATGAAGCTCTTAACACAATAAATTGACCTCAGTTTCCATTTCCATCAACCGAAGGCCACAAAAGCATCAAAATATTTTGGCTCAAATGAGGCCACAAGCGCATTGATATTAAGTATGATACAACTTAAATCCTGCATTTAACGGGAGAGTTTAAAATAAAAGGGAAAAAAAAACGAAGTTTAAGGAGTTATATACTGTACACTACATTAACTCAAGTTGACCCGAGCTGACAAGCTTCTTGACTGTAGTTTGAATTTCCGGGCTCTGGTCTCTCCACCAACGCTGGAAAAACGCCTGTATTATAGGGGCAAAAGATATTTCAAAGGATTTGACTTTTTGTTATTTTCTGAGAAAAAATGGATTATTTTTTTCCTTGCCAAATTTGATGCCTTCTAAATTTGTAAGTATCCAAGTTAATAACGTGTAACAGAAACCTGTTCAACATATATGAACTTGCGATTTTTATCTGCCAGCAATGCTGGCACTAAAGAATCCAGTACATTCTGCACACATGCTCCCTGCATAACATTCACCAAATAAATTAGAAAGCGAAACAAATTATTTACCATTAAAATCAAATTCCAGAACTCAAGTTGGAAGAAAAGAAAGACCTGAATGGAATTGTTAGATCCAACATAGTACTGATCAACAGTCTTTAACCAGCCAACATCATCGTGTGAATGAGGCACTAAGTGAACATTGATCTTCCCATGAACAATGCTGGACGTTGTATTGTAAGCGATATACTTGGAATCCACACAAAAAACGCTTGATAATATGAATATGATCAAGAAGCATGCTTGAACTGCCATTCTGATGGTTGATCAAGTGATCAAACTGAGTCCCTTAAATACAAGGAAGAGAATCAGTAGAGTAACATTACTAGCGATGGGAAAAAGAAGGAATACCACAGAAAAACCGGATTTGGGGAGTTCCTTTTGTCTATTGCTTATTGTTTGATTCCAGTAAGCGGAATTTTTGGGTAAATACAGAACCAAACATCACATTCAAGAGAAAATTGAAATGAGCAAGATAAGCCAACTCGGAATTATTAAAGACAATTCAGTAATTAAGAAATGGGTTGTTTTGGAATCATCTGCAGAATTAAAACGAATATATCAAAGTTTTGTCATCTAGTGTTGACTGGAAATACTACGGGTCCATCGGAGACTCGGTCATTCGGAGTTAGTTCCGGTTGAAACGCCGGGAACATAGAAGCAACCATTTTCCGTCAATTGGGAGGTGGCAACCACCTTGCGCCCGCGATTGAAGGGACTATTAACCATGCTTACGCTTAGTAACTTTTGAGTATGAGGCAGTAAATAGCTTCCTGGTACACTTGACTGCTTGACTATTGCACACCAAGCTAATAGTGGTGGGACCCATGGGAATCGGAGAACGATAACCCATCTTATCCAGTATCCACAGAATGATAAAAAAAATCAATTAAAATAAAAAAAAAAATTGAAAAAATCAGAACATGGCTAATTAACCACCTATTCTATCTCCAAGCCTGTCCATCCTCTCCTCGCCGGCCGGAGGGAGACATACTAAAATGGCGTATACGTCGTCCCTATTCACTCCAACTACGTTCCACACTGCCAACCCTAGATTTTCTCTTCTTTCTACCAAACCAAAGACGCCCAGAACCGTAACCGTAGCCTCCATTCCTCCGCTCAGCACCGCTTCCGCCACTGACCTATCCTTATTTGATGGTACTACCCTCGCCGTCATTGGTGGAGGCTCTTTCGCTGCGTTAGCAGCCGCACTTTCCCTTACCGACCCCGAGCGTCGGCGCCGGCTCCAGGCTGAGGAGGTAGGTGGTGGCGATAAGGAAGTGGTGAGAGAGTACTTCAACAATTCCGGATTCCAGCGCTGGAAGAAGATTTACGGAGAGACGGATGATGTTAATCGGGTACAGCGCGACATTAGGCTGGGTCACTCGAAGACGGTGGAGAATGTACTGAAAATGTTGAAAGACGATGGGTCACTGGAAGGAGTCACTGTTTGTGACGCAGGTTGTGGTACTGGGTGTCTCGCAATTCCATTGGCGAAAGAAGGAGCAGTTGTTTCGGCGAGCGATATCTCAGCTTCTATGGTGGCCGAGGCTGAGAAGCAAGTAAGTTATCTGTCTTCCTCTTCCCAAACCACACATCAGTTTATTTTGATAATTGCACAAACCTCCCTTAGAAGTGAGAAACAAGACTTGAAGTTTAGTTATTTCATTATCTGTTGTTGTGTTGACTACAAAATTAAAAATTTCAATTCATGGGCAAGCATTTGTGAAATTATTTGACATATCTGGTGTCTCTGCAATTAGGAATGCTATGAGGATAGTGTGTGTAATTTACTTAATAATTTTTGTAACTGTTTTAACGGCAGAGTGATTAATTCTTCCAAATATTTTGCAGGCGAAAGAGCAGCTTCAAGCAGTCGAAGAAAATGCAGCACCTTTGTTGCCGAAATTTGAAGTGAAGGATCTAGAGAGCTTAGATGGGAAGTATGACACTGTAGTGTGCCTAGACGTTTTGATACATTACCCACAGAGTAAAGCAGATGGGATGATTGCCCATCTTTCCTCATTGGCCGAGAAGCGACTGATTTTGAGTTTTGCACCAAAGACATTTTACTATAATCTATTAAAGAGAGTAGGAGAGTTGTTTCCAGGGCCTTCAAAGGCAACGAGAGCATATCTACATGCAGAGGCGGATGTGGAGAGAGCATTGAAGAAGGTCGGGTGGAGGATAAGAAAGAGAGGCCTGATCACTACACAATTCTACTTTGCGAGGCTCATTGAAGCTGTTCCTGCATAAAAAGAAGAGAGGCTAGATTTGAACTTTTACTCTATTATCCTATTGCTAGAGCGAAGTTCGTCATTACTTTTGTAAAGCCCTCAGTTTTCCATATGTTTCATCATCATACGCATGTATGTTATGTATCTTTAGCGTGTATTAGTTCGCTATGTATCTAAAATCTAATGCAACTTCACAAAGTTTTGTGGGTTAAATCATTTTTAACTTCAGTCTTGGCTATCAATTCATGACACGAACGTCCATCCTTACTCCCCTATCAACTTTCTTATTGCAACATGCCTGACATTCTTTTGGGTTATTAAGAATGTAGTGCAACCTGTTGATTCGTGTTTTGTTCAAGCCTTACATAATCTAGCTAAATTTTTAGTTAATGCTTGAATATCACTTTTATTGAGGGGAAGAGGAACGAAAACTGTCTGATACATATCAAATTGCTTCTTTACATGAAGCAGAAACCAAAAGCAAGTCCAATATGCATCAATGGAGTAATAATGTTCAACTTCAATGCTCCTTGCTTCATAATAATCTGTGTTATCATCGAGTTCTTTATAACTTATCAGCAATTCTTACTAGAGCATCTGTGAGTTTATGGAGAACACCAACAAAGTTATCATTATGCTCCTTCCTTTGGCTCCTATCCAGTTCATATTTTATGTTCTGAGCTTCTAGTTCAGCACTTAGCATGTTGTTGTTCCTCACCAAAACTTTGATTAACTGATCTGCAAGATCAGTGTCCTCAAATCCATTTGATGATAATCGCCTCCTCTTCCGTTGCTTTTGGGATGTAGATCCCATCCATGTAGTAGAACCTGGATTTTTTTGTTTGTTTGTGCCTGCATGAGAGTGGAACATTGATTCTTTAACAGAAAATTCTTTTACTCACAGAAACAGCATCCACTATATTTTTCCACTATAAATATTTAATTATGCTGATATGAATCCAAGTTTGTAAGAAATTTACTGGTTACCTTACTCTTCTGAAAAGCATGAGTTTTTTGCATTCCAATGATAAAGAGGAAGCAGTATATGAACATAGATTGCCAGTTGCCAGAGCAGATCAGTAGGACATACCTTGGAATTGTTAAGAGTTCAGAACACTAAAATTTAGATGGGTTAAACCCCTACAGCTAGAATATGTCTCACTCCCAATATTTGGGGAATGGGTCTATAATGGTTTAGTTAGTTTTTAAAAGAAGGCAAATTTCCGCATAGCTCAAACACTGGTTTGGAGCAGAATCGATAGCCAGCAAGAGTATATTATCAGTAGAGAGAATTTGCTTTTCCTAAATAAGGATTGCTAAATGAAGTGGAAACATAAGTTTGGCATTTGATTACCAGAAATAGGCCGTGCCCTCCTGGGATCTTTAGTTTCCTTCATAGAGCCACGATGAATTCCATCCTCCCTTGATTGTTCAAATAAACAATCTGCTGTAGCATGCTGACCACTGTCAAAAACTGCCTCAGTCTCTTCCTGTTCCTGTTCTTCTGCTGCTTCTGCCACCTCATCCGCATCAGTGCTTTTCTCTGTCTTGACTGTAACAAGGGTTAATGGAATTGCTTCAGTAGCAAATAGTCTTCCATTCAAGATATCATAAACTTCCCTGTCGAAGAAACTGGGCAGCTTTCTTTCTCTCCTTAGTTCATTCCTCATCTTCCAGAACGTTTCATCTGCATCTATCCTCTGAGACTCCCAAATTTTGATTTTCTTAAAATCACCAAGCAGATTACTCCATCTTTTCCGGCATTGCACTGGTTCTCTGCTCACACCATGCTGTTTACAATATGATGAGATAGAATCCCACTTGGGTTGAATCTGATCTGACCCCAAGGCTGAAGTGGATCTACGACCCCTGTCAACCCGATTCTCTACAACCTTCTTTCCCTCAATAAGGACAAATGTTTCTTCTTTGCTCCATCGAGGGTGTCTCGTGGCCTTAAATCCATTACCAGTGACATCAGGTGCATGTTGTTTTTGAATTTTATCAGGTTCAGGTAAGTATTGTGCATCAATAGAGTCTGGTGCCATGACAAATGTGCTTCACGATGGCGCACAATTTGACAGCCAATAATACTGAAAGAGTGGATTCAACTTCAACGGGCAGGGAATTTCACTTCACCTGCCCTTTAAATGGGCACTATACCTCCCAAACATTCTCTGCTATTTATGAGATTTCTAGCAGAAATGGAAAAAACTCCTGCCGAAGTAATGAAATGTCCAAATAGAGGTATCAATATCTTGTTCTGGGATCATAGGCCCAACATGCCAAGGGTTCATCAGTTTGGGAGATTACCAGCCTGGAAATAGTTGCCTCCATTATGATCTGCTTTATTGTGAAACGAACGCTTAGGTATGGTATGGAATGGAATGTCTTTGCGGTTTTTATTTCTATCTAGATTCTGGGGGGATTATTGCCTTATTCTGGGAGTGGTAGGTCTTCAATATTTTTGATCCGTTACAGGCGTTGAAATTTTGCACGGTTCCTTCCATGTAAGGCAATCTGCTATGGGCCAAGATAACAGTGGAACCATGAACCTTTACCAAACGATACATGTTCCCTTATTTGTCATTTGATTTTTGGTCTTAATATGGGCCTAGTCTTGTACTCTTGGGCCCTTGACACTTGCCCATCAAAACGGTGCATAATTCATGCGTTCTATGTCGTGCCTACCAAAACGGCTCGTTAAATTGCTTCCCGCTATTTTAATAGCCTCTCGTGGATGGAACACAAGGTGGGTTAATACAAACTCCGGATCAAAATGGAATGAGAGCATTGAAGCGATGCGGAGAGAAACCGTTTCAGGCTCTCTGCAATTTGAAGGTTCCATTTCTTTACCTAGCACTCTTTCCCTGCATTTTCATCAATTTTTGGCTTAGTAATCGAGTGTATTATGCTCTTCAATTTTTTGGAAGTTCGATAATCACCTCTGGTTGCAAAATTATAAAATGCTATTTGATTGAAAATGAAATCCGTTTAGATCCTGTATCGGTTGTGGTAGCAAAATCAAGATTTAGTGCTTTGGAATAAAGTTTGGCTAGTTCCGTCGTGTTAACACGTTACAAGACTTAATTCTACTTTTGATGTTGGGCTACCACTGAAATTATGCTCTTAATATCCAACTTGAGCTTAAATGGTATGTTAAGATATCATGTAGGATGTGTAAGTGCGCAAAGTGTTTGTTGCATGACTTGAATGGAATCAGCGTAGTGCTTTTTGAGATTGAGTAATTGTTTGATTGTTATATTAACATATGGGGTTTTCCCTGTGCTTTAGTCTAATTCCCTGCAATTATTACGATAATGACAGTGATGTGGAGAAGAGGTGTAAAGAGAGGTGAATTCGTTTCCCCACCAATCAGTTCTTTCTTTTATCTTCTAATTTTTGTTTTGTTTTGTTTTCTATATTACAACTGAAAGAGATGAGGAGAGAGAATATCCTTTTTTCCCTTACTTCTTTATCATTGAGAAAGCTGCATGTTTTGATACCCTTGGATGTGCTTACCATTCTTCTTCGGTTTCAGCTCATAGAAATGTAAATCTAGCTGCCTCATTGAGGTCCTGCTCTGAAAGCAAAGGAAGCCAGTCTTGAGAGAAAAAAAAACTGAAGAAAGTGTCTGAAAAAAGGAAGTTACAATTGAAAGAGATGAGGAGAGAGAATATCCTTTTTTCCCTTGCTTCTTTATCATTGAGAAAGCTGCATGTTTTGATACCCTTGGATGTGCTTAGCATTCTTCTTCGTTTTCAGCTCATATAAATGTAAATCTAGCTGCCTCATTGAGGTCCTGCTCTGAAAGCAAAGGAAGCCAGTCTTGAGAGGAAAAAAACTGAAGAAAGTGTCTGAAAAAATGAAGACAAAGCTAGTACTTGAGCAGTAAGTAAATATTCTGGGTCTGCAAAATTTATAACTGCTTATTAATGTTTGAATCAAAAAGCTCACCATATCTAGACATGATGCTGACTTTCCATTAGTCTCTCTCTCTCTCTCTCTCTCTCTCTCTCTCTCTGGCGCTCTGTGTTCAAGGGCTTTTCTATTAACTCATTGGATCAGAACTTCTGGATATCAACTTGCAAAAGACTGCAGGTGTAAAACTCTCCTGCATTTCAGTGGCTCTACCTCTGCAAAAGTCATTTTGCCTTTTGGGTCCAGATTTCTTTTGTGGACCTTGAACTCATCCATATTATTCATCTATAAATGTTCTTAGTTCTTACGCTATGATATGTTGGGTTTCATTTTCCCGGTTTCCAAAGGAAACCGATACGTTTATATATTATTTACTAAATGAGCACATCGTTTAACTACTTGGGCCCATGCCTCATATTAATATGTGCTTTGCGGTTCTTACTTCAGGCCGTTGCATTTATTTGTGCCCATTTCCTGGTTCCTATGTTGGGCCGATGGAAGTTAGGAGCTGTTACTTTTGATTTTTTTTCTTTTTAAGAAAAAACCATTTCTCATTTTCTATAGAATATGGAAAACTGTTTAATATTTATTATAAAATTATTAGTTTAAATTACTTATTATTTATTATATAATAAAAACGTTAGATATTTTTCATCACCCGTCAATTGGCTTGTATACGTCTGTGAAATGAGAAAAGCCCGTGAAAAGATCAATTTCCAACCAAATTTGCTTTCTGAAATGCTAACGTGAGTTGCTGGAAGTTCGGGTGCTTGGACAGGTCACACCACCGACTCAACAGTATTCTTCTGCAGAGCTTTGATAAATGGGAAGGAGAGAATTACGGTGCGGTTAATCAGCAATATTGATGCTCGACTTTTTTACTTTTCCTCTGACTCCAAACACAAAACGCGGGAAATCATGCTATCCAACTCGCTTTTAAATAGCGGGTCAGTCCAAAACAAAAACCTTGAAACTACAAAAAGATTAGATCATGTAGTTGGTGTGTGTGTGTGTGTGTGTGTGTGTGTGTGTGTGTGTGTGTGTGAGACAGAGAGAGAGAGAGAGAGAGAGAGAGAGCGTGTGTTTAGAGAGACTCCGTTTACTTTTGGCAGTATCTAAAAGCCAGAAAGCTACCCGAGCCAGAGCGAGGAAAATTGTCACAGACGACAACCGAAGAAAAAGTTCCATCACTCTCTCTTTCCACCGCTACAGACGTGCACGCGCCAAACACACCCAAACCAAATTTACGTACGTAATTGATGTTGGGAAATTATATCCTCCTTTCTCAACTTTTAGTTGAACATATCTTTTATATATTTGATTAGTTTTTAATTTATAATAATTAAAATTTATATTTAGCTAAGTGGTCGATATTTTAACTTAAAATTATATTTCTCTGTATTATACAAACAACTACACTTGTAAAATAAAAATAAAAAAAGATATCTTCTTTCGTCTTTTCCACACGCGCGCCCATCAAGTGGCGTGGTGATCGTAAGCGGTAACTTCCTTTTAGCTCCTTTAGCAATTTATGGTACATCTTTTATTTTTCTGTTGGTGAGTGATCCTTACACACTACTTAATCAAAGGAACAGTTGAGTTATTGTCTTTTTGGCGTGGTGGGCCCCATCATACAGGGAGCTTCGTGATCTATAATCACATGGCCTTGGTTTAGCTAAGCGTCACGTACCCTTAGCTAGTCTTTTGCGAATGGATGGATAACGGGGAAGCTTGGAGTTGGAATTTCGAACTGTTACATTATATGCGTGATTTTGGATTCATCATCTAACTGTGGCCCATTAAGAACAGATTGACCAATTTTGGGTTTACACTTGACAGGCCCTGAAAACTACTCTTCTCGTCCTTTTATATACCTCAGCTTGCCTCATAAAAAGAAATTCACCACTACTTAAGTTTAGATAATAAGGATTTCATTTTTCGTCACATAGTAGTGGACATGAATGATAGCCCATGCCTTCCAGAATAAAGCTCGTACCACTAGTTAATAGACACGTGGATCGGAATTTATTTATTTATTTTTAAATGTTGAAGAAAATGTTCTCACTATCCGCTCCATAAAGATTAAAGAATGCCCATTTGGGCGTCGTTTTCATGCAGTACAACAAGGTTGTAGATCTAACGGTCATCAGGCCACCATTACCACGTGAGCCTTTGTATCTTTAAC
Organism: Cnidoscolus chayamansa; assembly: GCA_948266635.1. Taxonomy (NCBI): domain Eukaryota; kingdom Viridiplantae; phylum Streptophyta; class Magnoliopsida; order Malpighiales; family Euphorbiaceae; genus Cnidoscolus; species Cnidoscolus chayamansa. The sequence goes on along the minus strand of CAOGCB010424721.1, from coordinate 2,151 downwards.
CGTCTCCCTTCCCTTTTTTTTCCTCTCTCTCTCTCTCGCTTTCACAACAACCATCCGATTGCCGGAAAGTTGCTGGAAACTGCATTCCCGACCCCTTACACCGATTAAAATAAAATCCGTTTCTTCATTTGGACATGATAATTATATTTTATATATGCTGTACTTGTGTGCTTCCGTTTCAACCATTCATGTTGCTTTATATAATTGAAATACTAATGCAATACAAAATTAAATACTACAAGTTAATATATATATATACATATATATTACTGAATTAAAACTCCCTTATAATTTCATATTTCTTAACACAGTTGTTCTTGCAATTTTTTAATGTGATTTATGTAGAGTAGGAATCAATCCCGGTATTCCAATTGGTAGCCTTTTTGTACAAGTCTTATATTAATAATAGCACCCATCAAAATGTGGAAATTGCTTTGTGATTTTCATTTTTGCTATTTATTGTGTTTTTTAAATTGTTTTTGCTTAATGATGTGTATTAGGCCTTCAATTTGTCTGTTTTATTTTAAAAAATACGGGTAGTAACTTGTGTGTATTGTGCTGTTTTTAAAATCGAGATATATACACGTATATTTAAAAAAATATATATATATATTAATAATAAATACTTATAAAAAGTAAGGTTGAAGTGGATTTGCATTTGTAACATGCTTTGCAAATTGACATTTATTGACTAGTATTATAAAGTAGTTGTGACTTGTGAGGATTAGGTTGGTCTACTGAATTATTAGGCATATGTTGGACGCGGACGCTTAGGACCAGACCAGTTACATCTAATTTAGCTGTCTTCTATAAAATTAATGAAACAACCCAACTCAATTTAAAATTCCAATTTTGTCCAATTTACTGATACATATGTTTCTTATAATTTATAGTTATATAGCTCATTTATAATATCTTTATCATATTAAACTTAATTCTATGCTTAATTGTATGTATGGAATTTTTCATTTTTATTAAAAAAATATTTATTAAATCTTATTGTTAATAATTTGTATAATTTATAAAAAAATTAATATTGAAATGTAACCAATGCATTTAAAAATAGAACTACCTAGGAATTTGATTAACATTGTCCTGATTGTTAAAATATCGTAGTTTGTTGTCATCAAGAGTAATTTTTATTTTTAAGTGAAAATTGGTCAGATTGTAACCAAATATAAGTAAACCTGAAATTGCCCTTCAATGAAGAAGTTTCGTTGTTTTCGAATGATTGATTGACATCTTACTTTTCCTTCAAACGCTTCTCGAGCTTACTCACCAAACGCTTCCCAATTTTAATTTTTTATCTTTTATTAAAAAAAAAAAAACAACTAATGTTGATGCTCTAACCAACCTTCTAATACCTCCAAAGTATTATATTTTCCAATTCTATTTTCATATTCTATTCGTTTACATAAATTAGTATAAATAATTAAATTATTTAACATATAAAAATAGCTATTTTATTTTATATTATAATTCATTTATTTATATAAATAAATAAATAAATGCTTTTATTATTAATTTAACAATAAATTAATAGTGTTTTTTAGAAATTTTTTATTAATATTTATATTAGGGTCACAAAAAGAAGTGGAAAAAATTAAATTGAATATGATCACTTTTCCTTAGAAAGGATTGCAGAATGCAGAGCGTCCAGTATCGGAGCTCTTTTGAAGTTTCTTGAGCAGCTTTCTAAATAGGAATAGCCAATAAAAGGAAACCACGTGGAGTTCTAGAGTACGTTAACTACGAGTAAATTCTATTATAATCGTTTACGAACTGCATTCAAATTTGTTGACAACCAAACGCCGTCCCCTTCTCACCCCCCCCTCCAAAACTCTCTCTCGGCTTTAAACGGCTTAACAACGGCTTCACATGATCTTTTGCTTTGTTGTCTTGTCGAGCAAAAGACAGCGTCATATGATAGGAATGAGTTGGAGTTGCTGATTAGGTGGCGTTTGGGTAGATTAACACGTTAAACATCTTAGATTGTGATAGCTGTGTGTTCGGCTTTGCAGACTCCCAAATCCCTTTTATTACATCGTTCCAAGTATTATGTTGAATCGGACCTTATCCTTATAGATCAGCCGGTTTTATAGGATTTTGTTCTGATTCAGATTCTACATTGCCTAATTAATAAATAAATTT
>CAOGCB010424646.1:0-16724 GCA_948266635.1 Cnidoscolus chayamansa | reverse complement strand
ATTCTTGCAACACAAAAGAGCCCTCTATTCTTTTCTCCATCCATTGTGGAGGGGTGAAATTCAAAGGAGAAAACATGTCCTTAGTACTAGAGCCTGGTCCATGCTTGAACTCACAAGGTCCTTCCTTCACTCCCCAAACCTGTATCCAGCACACACAGCTTTCAAATAAACTGAATAAATAAGGGTCTTTTTTTTTCAGTTCTGAATAAAATTGTGCTAAACCAGAGGAAGAAAATGAAGCTGACCTGATTTCCATCATCATCATAGCCCCTATCCCAGGTATGTAGTTCACTGTTTTTCAAAACTGCAAGTTCTGAAGTACAGTACCTTGCTCCATTCTGTCAGAAAGATAGATTAGTAATGACTACAACTACACTCGTCCCCATCTCTGGAAAACCAAATTTCTTTGATATATAACTCCTCAGATGAATGCAGAAAATACACAAGATCTGGGATAACTAAAAATTGAATGATGAAAGCAAATACCCATGAATTTGGGAATCCACCAGGGGGAGTAGAACCTTCATACAAGCAGCATTTTCCACGGTTACAGCATTTGAGATGTATTGTTGTCAGATGTTCTGCAATATCCTGAACTTATGCAACATAAAGGAGAAAATTAACTTTTATCATAGTTATCCATTTTGGCAGTGCAGGACATTTCATAGGTTAGATTTAACAGTCATCTAAGAGATATTATGAACTTAGAATTGAAACTGTTCTTAAAGGATAAAGCAAGATAAACAAAATCCAATACCATATTGCAAGGAGATAAGTCGAAATCTGAATCTTCCTAGAGGACTTACACCAATAACTTCTTATGGCAGCGGTCGCTGATCTTTTGGGCGATCACAGAAATTTTTATACTCCTCTGCATCTCTGATGGCATATGAGCTTACCTGCCCATTAGTGGAAGAATGACATGATTTATTAGTTGTTTAAGGTGTTTATGGCTGTAAATGGCCAAATTAAAAAAAAAAAAGAGATAACAATAAATTAATGAAAGAAGAATGGGCAAATGGCCTAAGATACTAAGATAATTTTAATTTTTTTTTTGTTTTAATTGATCTTTTCAAAGTTATACCAAATCTTATGATTCAATTCGATTCTCAATTCAAAATTTTAGGATTTCGAATCTCGATTTGATTTGCAATTTCACAACTATGGTTGTAATCCAACTAGCTACTAGCTTGGGAGCAGTCTTTTCTCTGATGGAAGAGTTACTTCATTCATTAAAAATCTCTCTGTAATTGCTACTGGATTTAAGTACGAGTAAAAAGTTTCTGGCCATTTCTTTCCTGAGTTGTATTTTTTTACGTTCATTGCTCTAGTTGATTCCTTGCTATGTCAGACAGGAAGATTAAAGCAAAGAGAACTTTGATGGAAATAATTGCAAACAATATTGAGTATAGTAATTATACTAATAGCATTAATGATCTTCCCCTTAACACAAGAGGGAAAAAGAGAATTTGTACTTTATACTGCAATTGCAACAAAAAAGCTTACCTCAACATCGCATTTCAACTCCTTTGGACAAGGCTTCACCATATAAAACCTCTGAAACCATATAGATGTTTTAGATTTTTTTTTTTTTAAAGAAAAAGTATTGCAAAACAAAAACCACAAGCTAAAAGAAAGTAACTTTTCCACTTTGTAAGCCAAAAACCCTGCATTTACGTTCATTGCATGATCTAAAACATAAGAATGTTCAATATATATATTAATAACAATGTAAGCAAAAATCTAATCAAATAGGAAAAATGAGAGATTACCTGCCGAAAGGGCTTTTGAGGAGTTCTCCAGAATGCCTAATAATAGACAGATGACTCCCATAAAAATGGAAGAGAAAAACTGAATTTACAAATGAAAAAGCAGTAAAGAATGTGAGTTAAACTAACCTGTTCGAAATATAAAACCTTGCAACCATCCACCATTTCCGCTGCCGGACAAGTAAGCATTCTGCATATAAGAATTCCTAGAACTAAAAATATTGAAAGCATTTACAAAATTTGAACTTTCTCTTGTAATTTCTATACCCATATTTCAAAATTCATTCAGGCTCATTGATTATTCAAATTTCAGTAAAATTAGTGGTTCAAAAACAAGAATTGGGAATCCGAATAAGAAGTAAACAGGCACCTGATGTTGAAGTAATTATCGGGATCTCTGGATGCTTGTTCTCTGGAAAACTAACACGACACATTTAATTGACATAAGAATTAGAAAAGCAACGTAAGTGGGGATGAACCTAAATAGGCAACAAGCTTAATTAAATGGTACCTTTTCGCCGCTGAGTGATTGAGCTACAACTCGAGCATGGTCCCAACGAGTAGTAGACTTGGTGAGGCGCTTCACCAGAAGGACACCTCCTATCAGAACCAGCGTCTTGACCACCAATCCTCGAGCTCGGCTCCATCCATTAGATTCCGAGCTCGTTCCCATTTCCTGTACTTTATATCCTGATGTACAACCAAGCACCCAGCACCATCTTCTTCGCCTCAAAAAATAGATAAAACGCAAAAAAGGATGTCGCAGGATTTCGCTTCAAAGAGACAAGGCGGGAGGAGAGAGGAATATGGAAACTGAAAAAGAACTGTTTTTTATGTGATTGTGAATTGTGTTTGATAGAGAAAGATATAGTTCGAATGATTTAGATGACTAAGAGATTTGTGACTTTGTTCGAATCCCGGACTCGCCAGCGATCCAGTGGTCGACTAGAGCTGTTTAGATTTCCTTTGGGCTTTGTCAGCCACCGTGAAGCTCTTCGTTTTTCCTCGCAGTTCGTTCTCTGGTAAGCGAAGTTAAGATTACATGGGCCGCTCTCATCCTTTCACCAGTTGTCCTTGAATGACTCTTATACCCCGCATTATTTGTCACTTACACGTTGATTGATACAAATTGTAGACAAGTGATTTTTATTTAGATTGTAGAAGCAAGTTTACCGTTTTCTTGTTTGAGTTTAAAAAGAAAAAGAAAGGATTATCCCACTGACTGGTGGCTTCACCAATCACTGAGCTTATCTGCTTATGTGAAAGAAGAGAACAGTGCTTTGGGAATTTCTGCATCTTTTGTGACTTCTGAGTCTGGCAATTTTGGTACCCAGACAATAGATTTTCTGGGATGTAATTTGACGCACCGAAAGAAAACTAGTTTCTCATAAAATCAGCAACTTTATTTCATAAAAAGGATGAGAACTAAATATCACTCTCACATTGAACCATCAAACACCCCTTTCATCAAGGAGAATCCCCCAGAAGATCCATCACCGGCCACAGATTCAAGTACAGTATTCCTCTCTTTTTCATGCTCCTTAAAACAGTAAACAGGTGCTTGCCAATTTTCATCCTCCAGCACTGCTCCGACCTCAAAAGTCATCACATGAGCAACCATCCCTAGCACACAACCACAACGTTATTGTTGATTATTTAATGCAAGTGGGTATTTAAGTATTGGTTAAATTTCAGAATCAGTGTGTGTTCTCCAAGTAATACCTGTGAAGAATTCCCAGTAAACTGGTCTCCTAGTTATGACATCCTCATAGTACCAAATAAAGTCCACCTTCTCCCACACGTTGCAGAGGAAGCCATCAACTTCTTGCTGACCCAGATAGGTAGCGCCTTCAAGCCAGTTGGGTCGGAGAACACCCACTGGGAAATGCAGGACTCTGCACTCTTGGTTCGAGTCCAAGGTGTATATATAAGAAGTGCCATTATCCCATTCGAGGTCATACAAGAGCTTTCCCAGCTGATTCTGGATTATGTTGAAGTTGCGGCCATTGGGCCAGTCGTACCAGAGGTCCACCACTTGGAGTTTGCCGGCGCTATTGTTCATGAAGAGAATTGAGTGAAATTGGAGAGGCCATGCAGCTGGTGTTGGGTCTGCAGATTTTGATGCTTTTGAGAAGACAATGGCGGAGGAGATTAAGAGAAGAATTAGCAGAGTATAGAAGGGCATTGTTGAGGCCAGGGTTAATTTGTTATCATCTCCTAATTCCTCAATCCATCAATTTCTTGCTTTATCCTTTAAAAATTCTTATATTTTCATTCAGGACATCCAAGTATTAGAAAATTATATTTTCACCCATCCTAAAATTTACACTCATTTATACTATTGCCCAGTGGTATTTTATATTCTTATTTGTTAACACCCAGCGATTACATGACAATTGAAATTGTTCTTTCTTCATATGTTACAAATGATCAGCTAATAAATCTTCCAGCTTCACAGCATGGCATTGCCAATGGAGGTTGCTATGACCTTATCACGCACTGCAGAAAGCAACAAATATATCATGGAATGGTGCATTGAGCAAGGGATACAGATTCTTTTCAATCATATAATGAACTTACAAAAAAATAAATAAATATATTTTGACATTCCCTTTAAATTTAACACTCTTTTTTAGTCTATATTATGCATTTGTATCCTCAAATTATAAAATAATCAATAGTATGTCTAATAAAATGATATAAACTTTTCTTGTTTTCTTTATGGTTAATAATAGATTAAACGTGAAAATCAATCATGTTCATATATAGGAGAAAAAATGCATGTACAAATTCAATCAAATAAAGTTTAATTTTTACCAAGATATGAAGATTAAAGGGAAGTTAGGTGGAAATCTGAAAGAAAGAATGGGAAGAGAGGAGGTGTTGATAAGAGCTACTCTCAAGTTCGCCATTTTTCTTGATTTGGATGTAAAAAGTAAACTTCCTACCATAAATTACACAATAAAATTGCATTTTCTTGCCTGCACGGACTTAACCTAGTGGTAACGTAAGTAACAGTTTGATACAATAATCATGGATTTGAATATCGACAGCGGTAGAGTGGGGGTTTCACTTATGTGGGTGAGCCCCTTGTGCGCACTGAGTCCTCAGCCTCCCACTTACGTATAACTGAGCCACCGTGATTTACCTCTCCATAATTATGTCGAGCTGAGGTGCGAAAGACCCTTAAATGGTTGATGAGCTGAAATTTGGAAATAAAAGAGGTATTAATATGTAAAGAGAGGTGTTAAATGGTTCAGACAAGAGCTGAACTTATCAATTGTGGTCGTATCTTGGAAGGGCTAGTGAGGGTGCGATTGTTTCTGTTGGGATTCAATAGTCTTTGCTTTATACTTGAATTTGTTTCTATAGTATATTTAGGTGATTTAGTTCTATGTTTATAATTATTTTGATTATATCGATGACTTCAAATATTAGTTTATGAATTTTGATTGATGTGATCTAATGCTACTTTGTATATCAATATTCAGCATATTTCTTCAACTTAATCAATTTAATGATAATTGCCTATTAGTATAAGACTTAAGCTGCTAGGAGTATCAACTTCTCAGTTCGAGATCTCACTACGGCCGATTCATACAAAAGTCGTGTTTATTTATCAGTGATCAAACACCATGTTACCAATGATACATACCCAACATGTCAAAAAGTCATCGCAGTGGTAAGTCGACATAACATGCTACAAAAATCATTTAAAATTCTGGAAAAAAAAAAAAGAACAGCAATTTTCGCTTGCATTGTACAGAGCTTGAATGAGAACATTGATGACAGTAAAATAAAATAAAACCTTAAGGTAAAGATTCAAATATAGGTTTCAATCTCAAATGCTTAGGCGTTCGAGGGCAATCATGTGCTAGCAAAATGTTAATTAACATATAATGATTTCAATGGAAATTTAATATTTTAAAGATCTCGCCATATCCTTACAATTCCAACAGCGACCACAGCTTGCTTTCACTCGTATGAGTAGATTCTGCGTCTACAAGGTTTAAGCTTTTCCCACTTAAAATGTTGCAGATCTGTTCTCAATTAAGGACATGCGAACTGGTTCAGAGTCGCATACCATTTAGCATGGGATCATATGATTGCATCAAAATTTTATTTCACGTCTCTCTGCAAAAAATTTTCCCGACACTGACAAATCTGGAAGCAGGGCAAGCCATACTCCAGTATCAGCTGCATCTGCCGTTGAAATATTACCCGCCCAACCTGTCATTGCAGTCTTTGCCCATCCTGGACAGTAGCAGTTGATATAGATCTTATGATCTTCAGGCTGGTCTGACAATTCCTTTGTCATTAACCTAGTGAAAGCATTAACTGCAAGTTTTGACACCGAGTAGTCAGTGAACGTCTGAGGCCACCCACCTGATGTCCAAGTGCCATCTTCTACTTGCTGTAGGAAATTAGATAGAGTCCTTTCAATGAGTTCTTCTGATAGTGTTTCAATGTCACTTAATTGTTCTCTCAAAGTAGCATCTTCAATTCTCTGTCACAGGCAAGTAAACAACAATTATCTTAATTGTATTAAAGAATTTGTACTTAGTAATCACAAACACTAAAACATAAACCCCTCTATTTTTTTTCTCTTCCTTTTGCCCTTCTCTTCTCTTCTCTCTCTTTTGCTTGGGGGCGGGGGTTACCACAAAATATGCACATTTAAAAGAATCACAGTAACCCATTATTAGAATATACCTGAACTTCTAATTCTCTATTAAGTATTGGAAACTCTGTTTCACATGCATGAAACACAGAATATTTTGCCCAAAGGGATGACAACCGTGTCCGTATATTGTATACAGGACGGGTAGCCCAGACCATTCTTTATAGTTTAAACGTTACGACACCCTAACATTGCATCATGCCTGATTGCTTGATCCGGATTATGGATCATTAGCAGTTTGTAGCATTAAAATTAGCATTCAAAATGCAAACCACGAGTAGAGAATCAAACAATATCATATAATATTGTTATCATCATCATTATTGTGCTGCAAATTTTGATATTTTGACCTTTTTTTTTTGTCTTAAGTTGCTAATATAGCATTTCTAAATTAAACTTTATCTGTTCCTGTTTTCATTCCATATACTATAATGATCTAGAATTTAGGTAAAACTAAACTTTTGACCTCCATTACATTGGCATGCATTCTATGAAACAAAGGATAATAAAGCCTGTTTGGTACTATGACATGTCTGTTTGGTACTATGACATGTAGAATCTCATCATATTTGTTCGAGAAATAGGAATAAGGAAGAAAATATGACTTACATTTCGTCTACCATTCACTTTACCCAGGCGTGAGCTCACGTTAACAATACGAGCACCTGCAGTAGAAGGTCTCAACAATGGAATCATAGCTTTCGTCACATTCTTAGTGCCATAATAGTTGGTATCAATAACCATACGGGCAAATTCAACAGAATTGTCAGACCCGGTGTTGTGATTCACACCAGCATTGTTCACCTGCAAAACATAATTTTACATAAAAAATCAAAGAAATTCAAGATGATTTCAAAACTAACAACATGAACGAAACATCAAAAATAAAATAAAATCAGCTTAAAAGAGGCTAATTTACCAGAATATCAATTCCACCATAGTTTTGTTGTACCCATTCACAAAACTGCTCGATAGACGAAGGATCTATGACATCAAGTTGATGGAAGACCACACTTAGACCTGATTCTTGTAAGACATTAACAGCTTCAAGGCCAGCACTAGCTTCCCTTGATGTTAAAACAACTGTCAATCCATGGTCTGCAAGTTGCCTTACAATCTCAAATCCTATTCCTCTATTACCACCCGTCACGACAGCAATAGTTTCTGTGGACCACCACCTAGAAACAATCCCCAAATATAAATTACCCTAGTTTCAATTCTAAATTTAGAGCTGTGCTACAGCTAAAATGAGCACAACGCCTCAACAAAGCGTAGCTCAATGGGGTCATTTTTGTGATTTGGACAAATTTCTTACGCACAAAACATTTATGAAGCGGAGAGAGAATGCGTGACGCAGAAATCTGAGAGTGCTAGATCTAAAGCAGAAGGGAAAATCGAAGAAAGTGAGAGAAAGGTACCTTTGGTGATCGGAGTAGGGAATGGTTCGGAGAAGTGAAATCTCTTGGAGTCGCCTTTCTCTTCTTTCTTGGGCTCGCTCTTTATTTCCCATAGCTGCGAAGATTGGCTCAAACAGTAACTGATAATGGTGTTTGTGTTTTGTCTCTGGGCTCTGGCTCTTTTGTTCGCCTTTCTTTCTGTTAATCGAGCTTTGAGGAAGGTGGGGCCTGGTCAATTTCTTGTAGCTACTTTTTAGGTCAAACTTGCGATTTTTGGATGCCACCTTCTACGCACCATAATTGGTTTGGACTTTGGAACCATGTTTTTTCAGTTGGGTGATTTACCATTTAGTACCTAACAATTTTCATCATTTACAAATCCATCGCTATATCTTTTAAAAATTCAACAATTTTCAAATAAAGAAATAAATAATTACTTTCTAAATCTTCTAATTATTAATATTTTCATCTCTCCGTACGTATCCTTATAATGATTTTTTTTCTTTTATTGTTTTTAGATATATGTCCACATTAGTGTTTTAGAATATATCTTTTATTTAGTTTAAATATAATCTTTATATGAAATATCTTTATTGTTATGCACTTGTAAAATAGTGCAAAATTTTTGGAAAACTTATAAAGATGGTAAAATATTAAGATACAACACCTTGTGTGCATTAGGTGTTCATTTAAGCAACAGTGGGAGTTTTATCTATGTGGGTGGATTTTTTGTGGACACCGAATTAAAGGTATTCTATTTAATTACTGCTGGATCACCGTGATTTACCCCTCCACAATCTTGTCGGGCTGGGATATGAGAACCCCTAAAATGAGAGTATATCACATTTTGATACAAGTTCCATTGTTCACGTGGTCCTTTAGAAAATGATAATTGTAAGATCAAATCGAAATTTTTTTTGGGACTAGGATCATTAATATGACTTTCATTTATCACGGGCCGAACGTTTACTACTCGAAATATCCATGTGGCATTAGTCACTCACTCACTTGAGTGCACTAGTCCGCCTTAAAATCCCTTTAAACTGGTCAGTTCACAAGGTTAACGTATTTTAGAGTGTTGCGCAACGGAAGTAAAACACCCTTGAGGAAGCTCATAATATCTAAGAATACACCTTAGTCAACCTACTAGACTAAATGGTATTTTAGAAGCTAAAAAGATAGATTGGAAGAGATTTTGGAGGAAATATGAATTATATCACATTTAGAAATTTTAAATAGTACTTAATGTACAAATCTCCCAAATAATTCATAAGGTTAGCTCACAAGCTTACAACATAGTCCCAAAGTGTTGGAATTTCTCAATTCTCTCTTGCATCTCACCCAAGACCCCAAATGAACTATTTATCGGTGTTGGAAGCCCCTTGCACCTCTTTTGCAAATTTTGGACGTTTCTAGCACGTTTCTGCCTAGTTGGGGGCGTGCTGGGTGCTTCTGAAACCTTCTGGTGCATTCTGGGCAAAATTAGCACAAATTAACTTTGTTGTTGCGTGCTACGGGCTCGTGGTGCCTGCATGCTGAACCTCACGTGCGCTGCGCTCCTTGTGTGAGTGCGCAGCTTCCAGGCGCACCCTGCGTCTTCCAGCAGCACCTCGATCACTCTTGCAGCTTCGAGAAACTTCGCAAGGTTTAACCTCGCTTCCTGCATGCCATGTGCACTCCTCCCGCCAGCCCGCGTCTAGAGTCTCCCAGATGCTTCGCGATCCTTCCAGCCACTATGCCCAGTGAACCTCATTTCCACTTGGCACCTCCCAGAATTGTCTAGAACCTTCCCCGACGTTCTAGACCCACACGCCTCACTTCGTGCACGCGCCTACCATTTGCCTTGGAATTTCCCTCAATCCAGCCTAGGCCATCTTAACATCATTTTGCCTTTGCATCGGCCTCCCAACTGTACCTATTGCGTTGGCGCTCCTAGCTAGTCATGTTGCGCTACCCCAACTTGAACCTTGCTGGTTGGCAGATTCCTCGTAGCTGTGCCAGCACCTCTTGGCTGCGGAATCACTCCCCGCGAATTGGCTAACACCCCGTTCAGCAGATTTGGCCTGTTTGAACCTTATTGTGTTGCAACACTTTTCTGCATGCTGCCTACACCTTGGCTGACCCTTTGGCCTATTTTCTCCACATGAGTGGGCATCCTCGGTGCCATCACTCTCGGCAAGTGACATTCTCCCCCATCCATTCTCGTAACATCCTCATTGCGGTGTTGTCGCGCATCCACCATTGAACGACTTGAATTCCACCATGCTTGCACTTTCATCCTTGTGCAAGTCTTCATGCACCCTTGCATGATCCAAGTTGCCTTCATCAAGTGCCTCAGTAGCTTCTCCCTTGTCCTCATGGCTAGGTGCTTGCGCCTCCCCTTTGGCTTGACACCTATTCTCGCTCTCTCCCTTGGAGCGATGTCGTCTTTTACCCTTGGAGAGATGTCGTCTTTTACCCTTGGACAACGCCACCTCCCTTGGACATTTCGCCACCTCCACTACAACACCCTTTTCCATTCCCTTCAAAAGAACACCATTAGACATCTTAGGAGAGTGAGTGTCGTACTTTTCTCCTTCGATCGGGTTGCCTTGAGCTTGCGATTATTCCCCAGCAACACTCCCCTTGTCCTTGTGGCTAGGTGATTTCACCCTCCTGCTTTTGCACCTATTATTGCCCTTACCCATCGAGCAATGTTGCCTTCCCCTAGTCAACGCCACTTCCTTCGAATTTTCAGCCGCTAGACTGTCGAAATCCCCATCCAACACACAATCAACCATCCCACAAATGGCTCCACCTTTCCCTTCGGTGGTTGCTCCTCCCTCGGCAACTCGTCCTTATTGGTTGGACACTCTACTACTGTACCACATTCCCCTTGTGGTTGCATCCCCAACACTTCTCCTTCACACACCTTCAGTGAATAGTCACCTATAGTGGCAAGAGTACCCCATCCCTTCGGGCGTCCCCTCTTTGAACTACTAATTCGCCTAGGGACTTCGTCATCACCAGAAGAGGAGGAGGATGAAGTGGATGTACTTGCCTTGCCATCACCATGAACCCTTTTGTGCACTTCATCACCAAGTCTCCTAATCTCCTTGATCAATGCCTTTAGTGCATTTCTCAGCACCTTGTTCTCTTCCTTCAAGGCAACGACCTCCTTGGAAAGGGCGGATCTCCAAGCTTCACCTTGCATTGTGCTCTTCTCCAAGGCTTCACTCAAGGCACCCTTCATCTCGCCACAAAACTCGTCATCCCTTAACTTCGGCTCCTTGATGAGGGTCTCCATCTCCTTGAACTTCTCCTCTCGCCTTTCCTCTATCTCGAGCACATACAATTGCAATCAGGCGAGCTGAACCTAGATCTCACCTAACCCTTCCCATTGTTGCCATTCTCTTTTCCCTTTGGAGAAACCATGCTTCCAAAAATTATGGCTTCCTTCTTGACTTCGGGGTACCACTCGGCAAGGATACCAACTCTCACGATATCAACTTTCTTGCTAACATGCTCTGATACCACTCTATCATGGGTCGAAAGTTCACTCCTTAAAACACATGTATGGCACTAATCACTCCCTCGCTTGAGCGCACTAGTCAGTCTTAAAATCCTCTTGAACTAGCCAATTCACAAGGCTAGTGCTTTTAGAGTGTTGCGTAGCGGAAGTAAAACACCCTTGAGAAAGCTCAAAGTACCCAAGAACACACCTTAGTCAACCTACTAGACTAAAGGGTATTTTGGAAGCTAAAAAGATAGATTGGAAGAGATTTTGGGGGAAATAGAAATTACATTACACTTGAAAATTTTACACAGCCCTTAGTGTACAAATCTCCCAAATAAGTCCTAAAGTTAGCTCATAAGATTACAAAGTAATCCCAAAGTGTTCTTAAGTGTTGGAGTCTCTCAATGTTCTCTTGCATCTCACCCAATATCCCAAATGAATTATTTATAGGTGTTAGAAGCCCCTTGCATTGCCACTTCAAGTTCTGGACGCTTCTGGCAAGTTTTTGCTCAATTGGAGGCATGCTGAGCACTTTTGGAACCTTCTGGCGCATTCTAGGCAAAATTAGCACAGATTAACCTCGCTGGTGCGCGCTCCGAGTTTGTGGCGCCTACGCGCTGAACCTCGCTTGCGCACAGCGCCCGTTCGCTCCATGTGCGCGTTGCACAGCTTGCAGGTGCACCCCGCGCCTTCTAGCAGCGCCTGGATCACTCTTGTAGCTTCGTGGGGCTTAACCTCACTTCTTGCCTGCCATGCGGGTGGCTTCCCCTAGCCCGTGCCTGGAGTCTCCCAGATGCTTCGTGATCCTTCCATCCATTGTGCACATTGAACCTCATTTTCGCTTGGCACCTCCCATAATTGTCTAGAACCTTCCCCGACGTTCGAGACCTACGCGCCTCACTTCATGCACGCGCCTACCACCTACTCTTGGATTTTCTCGGCAATCCAACTTGGGCCATCTTAACCTTATTTTGCCTTTGCATCGGGCTCCCAACTGCACTTGTTGTGTTGACGCTCCTGGCCAGTTGTACTGCCCCAGCTTGAACCTTGCTGATTGGTAGATTCCTTGCAGCTGTGCCAACACCAATTGGCACGCATGGGCCTGTTCTAGCTACTGGCTGCCGAATCTCTTCCACAAATTAGCTAGCACCCCATTCAGTAAATTTGGCCTATTTGAACCTCATTGCATTGCGACACTTTTCCGCATACTGCCTACACCTTAACCGACCCTTGGCCTATTTTCTTCACAAGAATGAGCATTCTCGATGCCATCACTCTCGGCACGTGATACATTGCTCTCAAGACTATCTAACTTGAGATGGGCTTTTTGGTTGCTGCAGATAAAGGAATATCATCCACATATTAGGCTGAATATCCCTAACTCAATAAATCTCATGAAAGATTTTCATACTATGATGTGGAAGGCGAAAATGAAGTCCACCTTCATCTATAAGAATTGACATCAGTTTGTCTTTGCCTTCTCTGTTTTATAGCAGTATACACTTTTTTAAATGGGAAAAAGTTTGAAAGGGAAGCATGCCATCGTTCATTGTTGTGTCCTTTCCACATTACTCAATAAAAAACAGTGCTCTTGTTGGACCGATTTATTTTATTTTCACAAGTTCACATTATGCTTTTACAATTAATTACTAATTAAATTAATTATTTTCATATTTACTATTTAGATTTTTCAATTTAAGGTCAGTCGACTGTGAATTTGATGTCAGTTAATAACTGAAAAATAATTTGTATTTAACGAAAAATAAGTATCATTTAATAAATTTAAATTCACAATTTCTCAATTTTTTTTATTAAAAATCCTGAAAAATAAATTTTCTTATACATCATTACTAAAAAAATGGAAAGATCAAACATTTCTGGTTCCAGATAAAATTCTCAAAAAAAGAAGAACCGGATAAGTCCGCGCGTTTTGTCTGTGGCGTATGCCAAAATCTCATTGTCAAACGGGACGTGGCAATTTGGCATTATTCAGAATGCCCATTCGCCTGTCCCTTTCTTGATGCGAAGATCTGACACGGCTATGCTTTCTCTACCCCAAAGCCTCGCTGCGGTTGGGATCAAATAGGCTTTTCATCTCTTCATTTACTATCGAAAGGTGAAGTTTACGAGGCCCGATTCGAGCTTTGATCATTGCCCTTCCTGTAGGAGATAGTGAACGGATTAAGCTTCCTTCTTTTTTGGATTCGAAATTGGGCCCTTACATATACAGGAACAAATCACTGTAAACTAACTTTGGGTACGTTTTTTCCTGCCTTTTCCTTATCATTTTCTTTGTTTTCATACAAGTGGAAACTAGAAAGGATTTACTTTAAGGCTTTTATGTTGTTTATACTTTAATTATGAGCTTTAGCATCGTAATTGTGTCTGTTGATCTGTTTAATGTTTTGTGAAGTTTTTTGGTCTAACAATCAATACCAATAATCTATATGCTGGTTTTCAATTGTCTCGAGTTATAAACTTCATCTCCAATTTCCATCTTAAATGTCGGTTTCAATTACATAGACTATGGTTTCTTCTAATACAAAATTTGAATTTTCTTTTCATCGGGAAATACTCAATTGGTAAGAGAAGTGCTATGACAAGTGATTTTTACTGAAACTTTCTGCAGCCTTTCTATGGTCTTGAAGCAAATTTCAGGGGAAGGAAAAATAAATTTCAGAATTGCTAGTGTTCTTTTTCTTTCTCAGTAGTTCTCTGACATACTTGATTTGTTTTGGATTTTAGTCTTTCATACTGTACTTTTGAGTTTATTAAATGTTATATGGTTTAAGATGATGTGTTGGAATTGGCAGACGTCATGGAAAGTCTTTTTCTGGGAAGCTTACTTTCAATATCAATATTGATACTGGCATTTCACACATCTTACTCACAAGCCTCACTGGAAGATGGAAATAGAATAAAATCTGCCATTTTTCTATCCCCCAAGTTTGTGTTGGGACCAGGATCAGTGGAGAACAGATATTACTCAAATATTGAATTCCCAAGAGGTCATATTGCTCTCAAGAGCTTTAATGCTGAAGTGATTGATGAGGCTGGGAATCCTGTTCCGCTTCATGAAACATATCTGCACCACTGGGTTGTTGCAAGATACTATCAACGTTTGGACACGGAAAATATTGGCAACTATGACAAGCAGCAGGTTCGCCAGTCAGATCATCTTTTGGTACTGAACAGTGGAATATGCCAGGGCAATGTTCTCAGACACTATTTTGGCCTTGGATCTGAAACAAGGAGAACAGATACACATATTCCAGATCCTTATGGAATAGAAGTAGGCAATCCTGCTGAAATTCCTGCGGGATATGAGGAGAGATGGTTGCTTAACGTGCATGCAATTGATACTCGAGGGGCTGAAGATAGGTTGGGATGCACTGAGTGCAGATGTGATCTATACAATGTCACAGTCGATGAATTTGGTCGTCCTTTGAGGCCAAATTATAAAGGAGGGTTAAATTGTTGCTATGATCACACACATTGCAAAGTTAGACCAGGCTTTGAGGGGATCAGGAGGAGCCTATACCTGCGATATACAGTGAAGTGGATTGATTGGGATAGTTCCATCATCCCAGTTAAAATCTTTATATTTGATGTCACTGATACTGGAAAAAGGCTTAATAATGGCTCTACAGAACTACGTCCAGAGAATGGTTGCCAGGTAGATAACTTACTTGAATAGTTAGACACTAATAGCAGGGATATTTAGTTGTATTGCACTGTGAATCAATGAGATATTTTCTTCAGGTCGAGTATGAGGTGGAGGCTTGCAGCACAACTGGTGTGACTAGGAATGGGTGCATTGACATCAAAAGGACAAGCCTGACCATGCCAACTGGTGGTTATGTCGTATATGGCGTTGCCCACCAGCATACAGGGGGTGTTGGTTTAACTCTGTATAGAGAGGTGATTTTGGATCTAAACTTTCTACTTTTTTGTGCTTTCATCTTTGTATCTGTAGTATTTATGATATGATTATTCATGTTTAAAATACTAACTAGTGTGTTATACATGTATAACATCCTTTATCACATTGCACTATATATGATTTATGGAGATTACAGGTGCTTGCTTTATAGTTGTCCTAGTTTTACCAGACTACTGCATCTTTCCTCAATTTAAAAGCTATCTAAAATTGCCCTAGAATGAATATTATGAAGTAATGTTCACAGTACATCTCCTCTGAGAAAGTTCCTTTATGTCCCTATGGAACAGAAGAAGTTCACTTCGTACTAGTGATATACTAACTCTTTGTGCCTAATTGCCAATGGTCTGCCTATTTGGTGAATTCAGGATGGAAGTGTTATATGCAGCTCAGTACCAACTTATGGAGAAGGAACGGAGGCAGGAAACGAGGCAGGTTATATTGTAGGAATGTCCACCTGTTATCCTGAACCAGGTTCTATAAAGATAGCAACAGGGGAGAGTCTAATTATGGAATCTAAGTACAGCAATACTCAAAATCACACAGGAGTGATGGGGCTTTTCTACATTTTTGTTGCAGACCGTACATTAAAGCCCACAACTTTCTTAGATTCTCTTGTTCATGTAAGTTCTTGTTCAATATCCCAATTATGCTGTTTGTCTTTATCACAATCTTTCTCTCTTATCTCTCACACACACAGACAGACACCCAAGTGTTGTATTGATAAATGGCATTTTGGGGGCCAAATGCAGTCTGGTAATCTGGACAGGTGTCTGAATAATACGTTGTGGGACCCAAGCCTTCAGGGTTATTAATAATGCGTAACCTGCAATATATCTTTCATCTTGCAGGTGCATGAAAGCGCTGAACCATCCATGCATGCTTGGGCTATAATAGTTCTGTTGGGAGTGGCAATAACCGTTGGTGTAGGTGCTGCTGTTCATTCTTGGCTAAAGAAGGGAAACGATGATGGCTACCAACCAATTCGAGCGTAGAGTTGCTGTGCAGTGCCTTGAATAAAAACTTGGCTTAGATATTGTTATCAATAACTTTATGAGAATGAACTTCTCATTCTCTTTATCATAGCATAGCTGTATCGTGGAGGGTTATGAACTGCTCAGAGCAACTAGAATTTAATCATATTAAATGCAGATTTATGGCCAAGTAGGAGTCTGTTCCACTAAGTGTGTGCTTCTCTTTATACCGTATTTTTGCGCCCTGCATTTATCAGTTTTAAGATTTTTTAACACAGGCTTTCAAATTTAGCTTTAATTTAAAGAAATAGTTATTGATATTAAAATAATAGATTTGTATTATGAATTTGATAAATTACTTGTTTTTTAAAATTTCCCTCTAACAACTTTATTTGGTAGCTGAATAATTTATGCTAAGAGATTTTTATTCACCTAAGAAGCAGCCCATTGGTCCAAGTGGCAAGGAT
>CAOGCB010424500.1:0-12836 GCA_948266635.1 Cnidoscolus chayamansa | reverse complement strand
GGTACTTGAAAAAGAACAGATAACTAAGTCACCCACCATAAGTTTGCTACCTAATTGAATTATTGATTGAAGAATGCCTCAGGGTGGTGCTAGAAGGACGTTGACAGCCACCGACATTTTTCCTTTTCTTTTTTTATTTTTTTTCTTCTTTCTGTTTAGCTATTTCAAGTTTCAGCATTCAACTTCTGCTATTGACATGTCACAACCAAAATACCTCTCAATCTAGTATAGATCTTGCTTCTTTATTCGTCTTTCTCCATTCTTTTCCTCTGAAAGTAAACTGCAAATTGTTGGCACGGAGTCAGGAAATGTACGTAGTCTTCGAGATTTTTTAACTATTTCCCTTAAAAATTATTAAGACAAATCGTAATTAACATTATGTAATGACATGACTTAGCAGCTTGTCTCTGGATTCCAGTTATCAATCAGCAAATGGCTAGCTAGATCAATGCCGATAGAGACTTCTAGTCTTACATATATTCTATATCTCCACTCAGTTGGCTACATATTTTCATTATT
Organism: Cnidoscolus chayamansa; assembly: GCA_948266635.1. Lineage (NCBI taxonomy): Eukaryota > Viridiplantae > Streptophyta > Magnoliopsida > Malpighiales > Euphorbiaceae > Cnidoscolus > Cnidoscolus chayamansa. The sequence goes on along the minus strand of CAOGCB010424500.1, from coordinate 12,317 downwards.
GCAAGAACCTCTTTGCTCTCTTCTATTAGATTGTTAGAATACACGGAGTTAACACTTAGTATAGTGTCTTTAGTTGGCTATTAACCTCCTAAACCAAAAGAGTAGTTAAATCACGAAATGATCGACACGAAATCCTGTTGGGAATATGTAAGTGTGTGTGTATATATATATATAATTCTCATATTGAAAAAGATGGAATGAATAAAAACATGTTAAGTTGAATACTTGCAATCCTATTGCTTAAAGTTTTGAATCAAATATATTGTTAACCCATGAATGTATATTTTTTTTATGAGATCCACAGATCCACCAGGAAATAATCTCTAGCTGCTAGAAAATGTCTCCTAGAAACTACTGGTATTAAGCCTTGGATTCAAGTTCATTTAGCTCATTTCGCTCTTTGTTTCTTTCAAAGACAAACCAGGAGCCATGGTTACAGTAGAATATACTTATCTGAAATAAGGTAATGAAGTTGGCCATTGTGCATGGTGGGGACTGCGAGGAATCTCATGTATAAATCATGAAAGCGGCATTTTCTTCTTTTTCCTGCTTTTTGCTCCATCCTTTCATTTTTTTTTATTTGCAAAATATACATGTATATGGAGAAAACATCGTATTTTTTCTGCTCCTTTCGAGCTATAAGAATCCCACTTATCTCTAAACTGACCGCACACACAAAAAGAGTGGAAGCATGGGAGGGGGAGGAGGAGAGGTTGCAGAAGAGAAAATGACGGACATTAGTCTTAAGGATCTTGCAAAGAAACTGGAGGATTTTGCAAAGGCCAGAGACTGGGAAAAGTACCATAGTCCAAGAAATCTTCTTCTTGCTATGGTAAACTTCCTTGCCACCTGAAACTTGCATGCCCAGAGCCTTTATGCATGAATGTATGTGTTGTTAGCTTTCCCGACATAGTTGATAACTCATGGTCTTGCTTTCTTTACTATATAGTGAATGATTCATAAGTATACTCTGCCGGTTGGCCATCTTTACTCTATAAACTGAAGCTAGAATATGAATAAGAATTCTTTAAAGTGGTATTTTATAAGCAAAATGTAAAATCTATATATTGAACTACTAAACTGCTAATCAAATATGTGGCATGAACAAATTTAACCTAGAATGTGCATAACTGAGCATGTAGACCTAATATACAGATATAGATCTTTCGTTTTGTCATTGACCTGAAGATGCTTCGATCTTTGTTTTTGTGAAGCTTTTATGCTTGCTAAAACGTACAGCTGCAACTTTTATTTCTTTGTGTGTTTGATGGCTAGGTTGGTGAAGTAGGAGAGCTCTCAGAAATATTCCAGTGGAAGGGAGAGGTAGACAAGGGGTTGCCCAATTGGGAGGAATCAGATAAGGAGCATCTAGGAGAAGAGTTATCTGATGTGCTACTATACCTCGTCAGATTGGCTGATATATGCGGCATTGATCTTGGGGATGTTGCAACCAAGAAAATTGTCAAGAATTCTATCAAATACCCACCTAATAAGATCTGCTAGAGAAATAAAAATAGTAATAAGAGAATCTTTGTCCAATGCCACTTGCTCTTTCCTGGAATCTCTGTAAAGAATTTTAAGAAAGTTGCCTTCTTCTTTACCCCTTGTCCTAATATGACTAATTTTAAAGAAATGATATTATTGAGGCCTGGACCAATACGAATCAAGAATATGTTGGGCACGTTTTGGGCCTCCATTGACTGGGCCGAATGCACGACCCAAATTACAGTTTCATCTGATTGAGTCCGCCTCAGGCCCTCAAGTTCCAAGTATTCATCCAAGAAGGAAAAATAATAATAATAATAAAAAATAAAAAACGACAAAGGAATTTCGATGAAACGGCAAATCGTATATGTGAACTGCATTCATGAGCCGGTAGTGACACCTCAGCTGGAGACGTGAGAGCAAGTAACTAGCACGACCAGCTTCTCTGCAATTAAGACCATAATTCAAACAGCTTCTCCGTTATTTCTTCAACTTTCAACAAGACTTCCCTCTTTCTTTTGGTTTAATTTCTCCTCCGTTTTCTCACTCGCTCACTCTGCAACTTTTCTCTCTGCTGCTTCGTCATTTGGCTCTTACGGTATCGGCAAACAGATCTCTTAGCTTTGTTCTTCCTTTTCTTTTAAATTGTCCTTCGAGAATCTATACTAGCGTGACCTTGTCATTGCTGATCGATCTGATCGATTCGATGAATTTAGCATTACAACTAAATTCGATTTCTTAACATTTTTTATGATTTAATCGTCAGCTGTTTAGTACTTAATCATAGATCTTATTTTTTTGTAAGGTAGAAAATGGCGGATCGGGGAACAGTGTTTACACCGTCATTGGAAGGAATGAAGCATGTGAAATCTGAGCAAGGAGAAATGCTCACCAAACCTTTCTTGGATGTCTGCAAGTTGATTTTGCCTGTTATCGGTCTGTTCCTTACTTTCTCATTCTCTGATACTTCTGTTTTCATTTTTATTTTTTAACCTTTCTGTATACTCTGAAATTGTTGCTAATTGAATTTTTCTGTTCCTTCCTGAATCCAGATAGGTTTGGAGCTGCTATGGCCCTTGTAAAATCTGACATCGGCGGTAACATATCGGTAGAGACATTGTTCTGATATAATTACTTGAGATATTCAATTGATAGATATATATGTCGGTGAGACTGATTGATGATGTTTGTACTGAAGCTGCATCATGTGGTTTTCATATGTAGAGGTTGGAAGCTAAATATTCCTCTGATCCAACTAAATACACCCACTTATACACTATGGTTCAAGAGGAGGTTGATGCTAAAATAGCCGAAGGATCATCTAGTTGTACCAATGGTCTTCTTTGGCTAACCAGGTGCATCCCATCATTACTATGTCTCCTAACTTTCCTCTGTCCTTTTTTCAATTTCAGCTGCCTGTTTTACTTCAATTGGAACAAGTTCTTTCTACATGAGATTTTAAATGAATATGGAAACATGTTTATCATCATAGAGTGAAAATGGTTAGAAGCTTATATGTTTGATTGCCTTCAAGACATTTCAAGCACAAGGAAATTTACTGAAAATCTGATTGGATTTGTATGGCTGCATGGTTATCCAGTCTTGAAAAGCAAGTTAGATAAAGCGTAAAATATGGAAATCAAATATTGCTAGCCTTTGGCAGACCTTTTTGGCTTAAATGTTTTGATGTAAAAACATATGGTAGCTGAATTTGGCAAGCCAGCAAAAACAGAGCTTTGTTAAATTCAAAATCCACCCAATTGGGTATTCTATGTTTTTGTTTACTCCTCGTTGACATATTTTCCTAATCTTTATTTTCTTGTTGTGATTTTTCAGAGCAATGGATTTCCTAGTGGAACTTTTCCGCAATTTACTTGCTCATGCAGATTGGACAATGTCACAAGCCTGTGCCGATGCCTATGGCAAGACACTGAAAAAATTTCATGGCTGGCTTGCTAGTTCTAGTTTCAGTGTAAGGCCTTCTATGTTTGATCAATTCAATTCTGAAAATTTTATTCATCAGAATGGATTTCCTTTTTTATGCAAGTTTTCTTGCTTAATATATTCCTAGATGAAGCTATTGGTGTCGTATCCTGGATTTAATTGATGATTTTGAAAATTGCTTACTCTTTAAATGCATTTGGTGATATTTTATTATTTTAAACAATTTTATCTATCCAATGTAACCATCCCCTCACCTCCTAAAAAGGGAACATGAAGGCGGTTTCATGAAAATGCAGTACTTTAGGCAGTCAAAGCAAATGTCACCAAGTATTCGTTGTTTGTTAATCTGTTATTGGTTCTCTGTTTCTTGATGAGTTAGGACAGCATATACTATTATTATTTATTGGAAACCGGGATACAGGTTGCTATGAAGCTCGCTCCAGATAGGAAGAAGTTCATGGAAGTGATAGCTGGTTCAGGTGATATTGGTGCTGACATGGAAAAATTTTGTGCAAGCTTTCCTCCCTTTCTTGAAGAGAATCACAAATTCCTGGTAAGATTTTATGGGAAATAAATAACTTCATCCGAGATCCTTGATGATTCCACTGCTTGGTTTCTCTCTTTTGTATGTTGCTTTTGTTGTTTAAGACAAGCTTATATTAGGAGCAGGCATATTTCCACATTTAACATTTCAAATCAACTGCAACTGTAGAATGCTGTGAGAGAGTTAAATACAGAATAGTAAGTAGAGTTGGTTGGAGAATATAGCCCTTGTGGTTTCTACTTTTCCTTTCACAGTCCTATTTTAGATCTTGTGGCACTGCTTCTGTTAATAGCAAGTGGTCAGTTATGCTTGCCACTTGTGTACAAGTATGTGATTCCCCAAAAAGAATTGAGAGATGTTAAATCCAAATTGAGGGGTAAACCATGGGGGAGGCGCCTGAAAATCTGGTGGAGTGGTAGGGATTTCGTCCACTTCTTATTACTAGCTTTAGTTTGCTCCCTAAATCAAATTCGTTGATGCAGGCTAGTGTTGGCATGGATGACTTAAAAGCTTAAAAATCGAAGCGATCTGTCTGGTGCGCAGCCACGGTGTTACGCTACTCATTATTCTTAATATATTCACTTGTGAAGCCTTGAGATGAGATGAGATTTGGTTTTAAGCATTTTTTTTCAAATTTTACAGTTATACAACCTCTTGTTATGAGTTCAACCTTTTCAGCCAGCCGTCTTGTTCTTGCTTACGAATTGGTATAATATTTAGTCCTACTGTGTCTTATTATTGCAATTACTGAAACATTGCATCTCATTTCTTAATCTGAGGTGAATAATAGGCATGTCATTCCGGCGTGATGCATCGCATTTCATTCATGAAAATCCGTTCACTACTTAGGCATAAAGCAATTGTCGTTCAAGATCTCATCTCGCCAATAATCAATATATATATTAATACATTAAAAGCTGGCTGTCAAGAAGAATAATGAAATGCAATTGATTGGAAAAGTTGCAATTATATCTCTGGCCTTAGCAATTCAATCTGAATTTATTTGTAAATGTAATCAAATTGATTGGAAATAGTTAATGAACACCAATCATTTCCTTTTATGAAAGGAAAAATGTAATAATGATTTCCCAAATTTAGTATTTACATACATGAAAACGAATTACATTGAGACGTTATGTGTACTATCTTTATACTTATTAGAGGCATATGCACAGTTATGTTTAATACCTCGATTTAGAGACCATATTTAATTTAAATCTCACTGTTCGACATATTTAGTTTAAAAAAATAAAATAAAATGTAAGCATACAATAAAAAAACCATTCATATTATTAAGTATAAATGAAAATTTAATGAAATGTAAAAAAGGGAGGGAATAACATTAAGGCTGAAAGAGGGGCATTGCATTTAAAGGCTTAACTGAGTATATAATTAATTTTAAGAAATTTCAAATTTAATATCCCATTCTATTTTCCTTGTATCTTCAATAAAATTAAAATATCCCATTCTATTTTCCTTGTATCTTCAATAAAATTAAAAAAAAAAAAAACATCAAAACTAAATGTGTTGTAAAATCCACTGCGGTTATAAGATCAATTCATTATTAAAAATTACTATCATAAATATAAAGAAATTAATTGTATCATAATTTTTTTTTTTGAAAAAAAAGACAGGGATATCCTCAGAGCCGTTGTTTGACAACTGAATTTCCCGTATATTTCATTGTGAAACTGCAACTCTTAGTTGGAACAACGGATGAATTACAAAAATTTCCCAAATTTAGAGCAAAAGCCACGAGATACAGAATTCTTTTCCCCCAATATTAGGTCATCTACTGGTTCTGATTGATAAGTAACCCTCGTTGCCATCTAGTCGTCAAACAAAAATCACACTAAATAGGCTCATGCATTGTAACTGCAAATTTGGAGATTCCCAATTCAATTGTCTCCCCATGGGGGATTGAAATTTGCACCAAAAGGTTCCTTTACTAGTTGAATAACACGACGGCAGGATGATTATCTTATGATTGATTTTTCCTTTCTTTTATTTTCTTTATCTTTTAGTTTCTCCATTTCTCTAATTTATAAGCACCATATACGAGAATGAAAGGTTTCCGGAAAGGTTTCAGATACATCTCACATATATTTGGTGGGCATTGTATCTTTTTCATGAATCATTTCGTTTCATTCCTCTTTCTCCAAGTTTGTAACATCTTCATGGTATGCAGATGAGAAAGAACCAGAATTTCAAATTGGGTATCCTACAGATGTAAAGCATGTTGCTCATATTGGATGGGAGGGTCCATCTGCTACCAAACCAAGCTGGGTATTAATTTCTATATTTGCTTCATTTGATTAGCACTGACAATATCATTGTATTTATATCCTGATATTTGCAGATGAATGAGTTTCAATCTCGTCCTGAAATCTCAAATGGAGATGCAAATTGTACGGAAAAATTGGAGAACATTCCAACGATTCCACCCTCGTCAGGTTTGCTTGTTTAGTTTGAAGAGTTTGCTCTCTAATCAGTTTCCAAGAAAGTTTCACTTAAAAATTTGCTGATGTTGGTTACTTATAATAGATAAAAGCCAGGTTGAAAAGCCAAGGAAGTCTAGACGCCCATCATATGGTGCAAACTCACCCTTGAATTCCCCACGTCGCAGAAGCACTGATGCATCAAAGTATTCCAGGCCCCAGTGCTCTTCAAACAATTCAATGGATTCTCCAAGCAGAGATTCACCAGATGGCGCCCGAATAACAAAACGGCACCTGAATTCAAGTCTTGCTGTTGAATCTCCAGCTAGCGACCTTCCCTCCATACCAAAACAGTCTCGGGGAAGAAAGTCCAAGGAATCAAGATTAAAAGACAAGAAATCAGCACCAGGCATCCCTGAATGTGGACCTAAGGTATCTGAAACTGCAATAGAAATGAACAGTTACGGGAGCCAAGCTCAGTTATGGAGGCATGCGGAGAATAATGAGAGGAATGCAGTGACATGTACATGAACACAATGCTCTGCTATGATGATATTATATAATTCAGTTTCTACTTTAATTACTATCAGACTTTTAACCCTTTTTCTTGTGGTGTAAAGCTTGCTAAGCCAAGAATTCGATGATTATACTTTATTGATCGCAATTGCCAAGAAAACACACACACACACACACACATACAGAGAGCAAAGACCACATGCTAAAAATTATAAAAGTAATGTGTGGGCAGCTTAAGCATTGGGAGCTTGGCTCCATGTGAATTTGGACGTTGCAACCTATGATTACCTCTGAGAATGTAGTGAGCCTGATCCAAAATTTCTTTTTTTTTTTCCCCTGTAAAATGTCAATTTGAATGTTATTTCAAAGAATTATTCAGTTATTTTAAAATTTTTATAACTAAAAATCAAATTTAAACAAACCTAATTCTCAACTCCTAACTCCAACATCAACGTTAAATAAATGATCAAAGAGGAAAATCTTGAAATCCAGAATTTAGGATTATGCTATTCTCAATGTCAATGGAAGGGTAAATGCTTAGAAATCTCAACCAAATTGGAATAAATGGGAGTTAAACAAATGTAACGCATATGTAGCATGTTATTAATGACCCAAACTGCTTAAAACTCACGATTTACACTGTTTTCCTTCCTTTTACTCTGTTTTCTGAGTAACCAAACAACCCCGTAAAAACTCGAGTGATACACAATAGAAATCAAAGTTTTAGATTTTTTTTTCTCTCTTTCAACTATCGGTTTGTTGAGTGGGATAATGGATCACTTTGACATGTTCATTTGTAGAGTAAGTTATTGTGGATTCATGAGAAAGTTATCTGAAGAGAGAGTAGGCTTGGGTTGGCAGCATCCCACATGAAGTGAATTGCAGAAGATGAAAAGGATGAACATGTCAATCAGCAAAACACACTTGCTAATACTTCTATATTGCATAGGCGCATTACAGAATCACTTCACACATCAACAAGTTCACAATTTAAGCACAAACAATTAGAGTATATAACGCATATACTCGTGTACTTGCATCTAAATACACTAATATTTTCGTGCAAAGGGCGTAGAACTTAGGTGCTGAGCTAGTTTGGGTGATAAGCCATCATAATGGGTGAATGGTAGTTGATTTTCCAGGGAAGTCAACGGGAGCTTGTTTTCTAGGTGAGCAAGTGGAAGTTTATTTTCCAGGGGAGTTGCTGTAAGGGGGCTTAATGGGAGATGATTCAGTGGTCTCAAGCAAGCAAGGTAACCCTGTGACTGATTGTTGCAAATGGGGAGTTTGATGGCCTGAACTGTTGATTCCTTCTCCTTTGGAACAGGTGCTCCAGTAGGATCCTGCACCATTAACAAGTAGCCATTCCATAAGAAAAGACCCAGCAAACATAAGAAACGCAAACTGAAAAGGAGCAGACAATTGAAGGACTACTCACCCCAAGCACGAGGAAAGAAAATTCTTGATTATCTGCACCAAGATTGATTTCAATCAGCTTTCGCAGGTCGGAAAGTGTTGCATCCCTCACAACCTTAAGTGTGGTGATGAACTTCCCATTATTTCTTTTAGATGCCTCCCATTTCACATGCACATCAATCTGTGCGTCATTGCTTTCTTTCAAGGGGTTGTAGTTCTCCTTTGAAGCCAGTGCCATTAAATCAGAAAGATTTTTACCTGATTCCACCAAGGCAAAGTCTTTCCGGAGGGGCAAGTTTTCTTTGTCTGAACTTTTCATCACAGATTCCTCTCCATGTGTAATAAATGGAGTTGAATGACCATCACTATCTTTAACCATCTTTTTTGCAGGTGCTGGCGTTCTAATCTGTTGAGAAAGCTCTCTCTGGTTGCCACACAGTGTAAATATATTTTGGATTCTTAATCGTCTTGAAGAGGCTGCATCAATATTCTCAAATGTATTCTCTGGCCCTGAACTTAGGCACCTATTCTCTGATCCGTATTTCAAATAACTTTCTTGTTCTAAATCTCCTGTAGATGGATCAGGAGCCTCAAATTTCTGTGGAGAAGAGCCTGCAACAATCCTCTTTACTTCTATAACTCCTTTCTCCACTTCCTCATCTTCCACAGTCTCTATACGTTCCTCCTCTTCTACTTCTTCTTCCTCAAATACGGTGCTCAGAGATAATTTACCACCATATTTTGCCGTAAAAACATCATGATCAACAACCTGATCCGAATTGTTTAAATGTGGATAGTTAGCCAAACATTGGATGCCAATATGGTCAGACTTTTTAGCAGCATCTACACATTTCACACTAGGAACAAATGTTTCTTGATCGCCACTGTCCAAATCCATTGATTTCACCATATCTTGCTCTTCATCAGCATAAACTCCCAGCAGCCTTCTGGCAAAGCTGCTTCCATCCATGTCTCTTGATCCATTCTCTTCACTTTTTCCATCCCTGGAATGGCATAGCTCAAATTCAATTTCTTCCAACCGCCTTCTCAGCATTTCAACTTCCTGCTGCTGTTGCAGTATCCTCTCCTCCATTCTCCTTCTCTCCATTTCAACAAACTCTTCAGCCATTCTCTGGCACTCATCCAACTTCTTTTCCAACTCAATTTTCAGTATCCTTGTGCACTCATCCACCTTTAAGTTGATCTCTTCTTCACTTGCTGCAGAACCTTTCTCTTCAATAAGTACTCTCAGAGCAGCCACTTCATCTTCTTTCATTTTGAGAAGTTTGCAAGCCTCATTTCTTTCTTTCTCTCTTTGTTTATTCTCCATTTGTAGCTTATATATGAATTGGTCCATGGCTGCTATCTTGGATCCCAAGATTAGCGCAGAAGAATCATCGGTGCCAACTTTATCCTTAATCGGTGTATGAGGACCACGAATGATACACTTTGCTTTTGCTCCATATTCAAGTGTACAGATAGTCTTGTGTATCTCCTTGGGGTCTGGACTTGCACATAATATCATCAAAATTTTGGACTTGTCATCCTCAAAGGAATCCTGAAAAAGAAGAAAGACAGGAAAATGTCATAAATCAAATTCCCACAAACTATGCAAAACATCGTATTATGATCCAAACGAATGGAGCTTTACCTGGAGCAGCATAGTCAACTTGCTATCTCTAAAGGGCACGTGAGAATCTCCATTAGCAATCGATTCAACTACTCGCTTCAATGCTATATTTCCTTGGTTGATTTTTGCTGTCTGTTGATGAAGAAGAAGCACAAAATAAGTCTCCCTTCTCGACCCTAGGATAAATATAAAGAATGGGGTTGACAAGGAAGGAGGAGGAGAGACGTCCTTTAATAACACAGAAATTACCTGCATCTTTGCTTCAAAAGTGTTTTGTCCTGCTTGTTCTATATTTTCTGAGCCTGCCATATCAACAAGCATAAGCCTTCCTCCCACAGTTGGGACATCCAGGATTATCTAAAAGCAAAACAAAAGAACAATTATTTTGGGCTAAAAATAACAACACAGTAGAATTTTCAACAAGTCCAAAATTTCATACCATGCAGTGGCTCCTAGAACTTCGATCATTGCAGAGGGTACTCTTAACTATTCTTCGCTTTTCCACTTTCTGAATCTCCTTCGAAATTTTGCCAGCTTCAGTCCCAGATATGTAAGTAGCGTTTTTGGCCTTTTTGCCCATAACTTCAAGTCTTACCTGCAAATGCAGATACACGCTCAGAAGAAGTCCCTTAGAAACATAACCACAACATAGAATTGGTAACAGCATGACCCTTCGCAGTTCTAATAAAGATGTCTTAAATTTGACAATTTTTGGTACACTAATTTCAAGATTTTAGAAATACGATACCCTGGAACGTTGCATTAGACCAACATCCCAAGAAACAGATGAAAACAGGAGCTCGCTGTGCTTTCTGATGATGGCAATTCAACATCTCTTCATAAAGAAATCAAAGCAATAGCTCATAGAGCAGACATTCAGGTGATTCTCTTCTTCAAATGGCAGCACATGATCAATATACAAAATATACTCAAAATACGGAGGGCAAACTTACGAACATAGACTGTTATGCCCACATAGACTAAGCAAACTGAAGCCTATTCCAGGTGGATCAGGTCCAGCACATTTTAAAAATATAGAATAAAGAAAAGATTTTTGTAAGCAAAACTCATTTAGAAAACTACATTCCGAACAACACATTTTCATACAAATAAATATATGAAATTAATCAATGAAGAATGTAATCCAAATTTAAAGTGATGTTACCTTGGATCCATTGCCACCCTTGGGCCATCCAATTCCAAATCCGCCGCCACCACTACTTGACAAAAGATCATATATTTCCTCATTGTATATCTCCAGAACTGTAACTTGAACAAAAGTGACCATCCCCAATTTCTCCCCACTGATCCCTTCACTACCCTCTTCTCCTTCCCCCAATATATTCTTTAACGACCGATACACAATCCCAGCCTGCTTTGAGGACCCGAACATGGTGTGGCTCTTTCCCGAACCCGTTGGTCCGTACATCATTATGGTACATTTTTTCCCCAATTTGACCCCATTAATCCTTGATTCCACAAACTTCTTGTAAAATGCATCGAGATCTTCTTCCTCAGAGAAAGAAATCCCATCCAGAGTAAAGTCTCTATACCCAATATCAGCACGGACACGGAGAGTCTGGTTATCGGGATTTGCTTGCAAGATTGAATTGAGCTTTTCTTTTCTGTCTGGATAATAACGTATCCGGCCAATAACTTCGATGGGATGATCAGCCTGAGGGGTTTCTTTGACCGTTGAGTTTGGATTTGGAGATGGATGTGGATTTGGGGTTCTTGCTGAAGTAAAAGTGAGACGGTGTTTAGATTGTGGAGTCTTGATCGGTTGGGTTTGGTTTAATTTAGAAGAAGAAGAAGAAGAAGGCGTAGGGGCCATTTTTAGGGAGACGTAGACGGTGGTTTTAGGGTGATTCAAGGGGAAATCCGGTCAGCTGTGTGTTTTGTAGGAGGTTTTCAGGTGAAGGGTTCAGAATTGAAGACAGATCGGAGGGTTTCTGGATATGGAATTCACGACGGAATTGGAACTCTGTTTTGAGAGAGTAAAGACCAACAGTGAGGTTGAGAAGAAAGAAATGATTACAGGGGTGAGGAGAGTATTCTTGAAACGGAAACAAAATGAAAATGGAATGATTTTTTGAAATTAGGGCTTTTGAACCATAAACTAGCCGTTGTATCCAACGGCTATATGACAATATTTGCTTTTGAGAACTCGTGAGCCCAACCACCCAGCCCATTACATAATTGAAATTGGGTTGATTTAATACTTGCTAATTAATTTTCTTATAAATAATAATTTATATAAAATTAATTTCGAACTTAATGGATTTAATAGTCTTATTTTAACTATCATTAATCTAAAATTAATATTAAATGCTGATGCCATTAT
>CAOGCB010424396.1:0-12299 GCA_948266635.1 Cnidoscolus chayamansa | reverse complement strand
ACAGAAATAATGTCAAGAAATGTGAATGTATCCAGAAAAGAGACAGAGTTTGCTCTAGCAGCATTGATGGAAATACCTACTCAATACAAAGCAACTATTGAGCTTGGGATGTTGGGGTAATCAGAAAGCCATAATGGGTCTGCATTTTTTTTCTCCTTTTGTGTTTGTCATTTAAACTCTTCTAACTTCGATTGCTTTGTTCCATTTCTAAAGCAGTCGGCGGACAGGCAAAGCTCCAGAGATGGTTCCTCTGCCTCCACCTGTGCATGGACCATCTTCTTTCAGCAAGAACGTAAAACCTTCCAGCACAAGCAGCTTTCAACATGTACCTTCGTATTCTGGATATGATTCATCAATACCTTCCCATTCTGGATACGAATCACCACTTCCTGGATATGATACACCAGTAAACTCAGCTACATATTCAAGTTCTAGCTATGATAATCAGGTGCAAAAACCATTACTCAAAGGGCTCTCTCTATGAATGATGATGTCATCATCACCTACTCTTCCTCTACTGACATTTGAATCTCTTAAAAGAATATTAATTCTGCTCTTTTTTTTTACATTGACAGGTTTGTCCTATTTGTCTTACTAATACAAAGGACATGGCCTTCGGCTGTGGGCATCAGGTAAACCATTTTCTATATTTATGTTGTATTACAGTGGCATTGAGTTCATGACAAAGCAACCATGTTAATACCCTCACTCTATTTCAGACTTGTTGCGAGTGTGGAGAAGACCTACAATCATGCCCCATATGTCGAAGCCCAATAAAGACGAGAATCAGGCTGTATTAAACATCTCCAATGCAAATCTCTGAGATGGTCTCTGCCAAAAATGAGTTTGGTTCGATGAAAACTGAATCAAATGCCCATTTTCGGAAGGCAGGGACAGGTTAGCAATTTGCATGTCACTTTTCTTTTTATTATATTTTTATTCTTCAAAGTAAATTTCTAAATGAGCTTCACTGAGAGGGAAACAGTTTCGGGATACACAGGACTGTGGCTCATATATCAGTAGGTGAATATCCCTTGGCATGAGAAACAGGGAAAAACAAGCTGCAAGAGGAGCATATAACTGTTGGGGTGTGTTAAATACTCTCGACAAGGGTTTGATTTTACAATGTCCTGCCAAATATGTTCATTCTTCCTCATCAAAGCTTCTGCTTCACCATATGATTATATCAGAGCAGTTAGCTGTTGAAAGGCTCTTTAGATTGTTGGTAGATTTGGGTTTTAGAGCACATTCATTATTTTGTTTGTTTTTACCTCTATTCATTTGTGATTTTTATGTCAAATTTCTCATTATTGCCGGGGACAATAAGAAAAGAAATCTGTAGTTCTGTGCTTCAGGTCGAGGAGAAATGTAAATGATGTGTTTCTTTTGTTTAAATTGTGGTAGCTCTTTGAAGTTTGCATTATTTGGCTAGTTTGAAGGGTAAATAGCTTCAAACTTGGTTTCAAAAATGGAGCCTTTAATAATTCACACCATAACCAGAGTAGTACTGGCAATACCCAGTGCCCTCCAGGCCACCAGGCACTAGCCTATCAGAGTCTCAACAACCCATTTTTCAGGCGTTACTGTGGTGGTGATTTTTTGAACATTTTCGTGTCCTTCAACTACCTTAAACTTGGACCAGCATTGAACACTGCATATTTGAACTGATTTTCACTCCAAGCTATCTTCCCCTAATATTGACTCCATTCTAGCCACGAAGCAGATTTACAGAATCCTGACGCCTTTCTTTAGCATAAAATCAGGGAATTCCATCTTCTGTGACTTGCTTTCATTTCTGATGGCACGGATGGATTCAGATAATGCAGCTTGAAGATAAACCATGTTCTTTAAAATTTTTCCACTGTGATACATGTACAAATCATGCAATGAAAATTGAAAATTTCTCCAATTTCCTCATTTCTATTGAATTATAAGAAAAACTTTCAATTGTTGTATTCCCAAATTAAGATTTGAATTCGAAGCTCAAAATCTTTATTTTGTGAATTGAGAATTGAATCGATCAAATATCTTAAAATTAATTAAAATGAGGTGTTCTAGAAAATAAATGTATACAAATAATGATGCAGTATAGGATGATGGAATTTATAATAATTATAGAAATAATAATTTTATTTAGGAAATTTGTTTTAATTGTTAGGGTTTTAATAAGGTTTGAATAATAATACATATTCTGAATAATTTGTACTTGGTTTTATCACAGCTCGTTAACCTTCAGAATGCCTGTGGAGAATAAGAAGACAGAAAACCAAGTCCTACTTCTTAAAAGGCTTCATGGTATATTTACATGTTATCTTCAGAAATCCTGACAATTGGGAAAACCCACTTTGGCTATTGCAAAACTTAGCAATCTAAAGTTTTATCTTCAATGAGGAGAAGAAAAAGAGTGTGAGAGAGAGAGAACCTGACAAAAGCTTGAATCTCAAGCTGATGAAATCTTTCTCTATCTATATCTCTATTTGGTGCAATGATGAAAACTCTCTTTAACCAGCAACTGTATGGGAATAAGAAGGCTCTAGGCTTTTGAAATTAGCATACTTTGCCTCTGAATTGACCTTCAAGTTTAGAGTAAATAATAGGATTGAGGAGCTAGTGCACATTTTGCAGCACAATTTTTGAATTTGATGGATGCATAGTAAAGAAGAAAAATAAAAAAACAAATGCTCTCAAGTTTTTTTAGTTGCAAAAATTTCCATAACAACTCATCTCCAAGAATAAAAAAGATAGTTCTATTATATAATTCTAGAAGTTTAATTTGTAATTTAAAGTTCCCATGTGTATTGCAGTACAATCTCTTTCTTTTTCCAGTAACTTGTAATCTATTTCTCTTGCTTATGTTTTCAAGTTTCCTGGGTTTGTTAACCCTTCTTTTCTTTTTGGCTCCCACAGAATAAGATGCAAAGAATGTTGAAGAACACCTCCTTTATCTTTTTCTATTTTGATTTTCTTTGAACTTTTGTCAATCTAATCCAAGACAAATTATGCTCCCAATCAAGAATATATACTAATTAATGATATTGAAAATTTAGAACATAAAAAAAATTTCATTTTCTCAAGTGATTTTTCTTATGGTGGTCATACATAATTACTTAAAAATAAAGAGGCCACAAAAGAAAATTACATTTGCTTCCTTTTTAATATTTACATATTAAGCAAAAGTGCAAAAGGGGATGGGATTAAATTTGATTCTGGTACTCAGTACAAGTCTTGAATCAAGAACCTGTTATTTTAGTGATCTCCAAGCAAATCAAAAGAAGCCATAGCTTTACCCTTATTTCAGACTAGTGAATTTGTACAGAATCACTGTTAAGTTGTCCTCATTTCCATCCATAAATATCATAGACATCAATCTGTAGATCTAAGGCTCATTGTATCAAACCATGCAGTGATTAGACTTCGAGTCACGGATCACTTAGGCCATGAATTTCTTTGGAAGTAATCCATTTTCTTTGAATTCCTCATTAACATCTCTGTCAGAAGACTTCCTCATAAAAAAGATCTTATTGACGCATGATCCTGATGGTCGTCGCATAGATTCTGAGCTTTTGCTTTGTGCAATGGAGAAGATCATGTGTTGCACAGATACATCTGAAGGACTAGTAAGTCTCATGATTGTTTACTTATTTTTATCCTCAATTTATATATCTATACATGTGTTTATGCGTGTATATTTCCTCAAAATGGTTGGAATTTTGCAGAAAATATCATTTCTGTTCGCTTGCAGTAGCTCCATGGAATATTTATTTTGTTTGGATACTGCAATCTGTTCTACTAGCTATTTTAATTAAAATCAAACAAAAATCTACTTGAATATGAATTTGAAGTTCAATGTTCAGGTTAGTAGGTCCCATATTGATGCCATTTCAGAGAATGATATAAGCAACATTGAAGTAATAGGAGCAGAAGAATCATTGGGACAGATCATCCAGAAAATTTCAAATGAGGTAATTCTGCATTCTACTTCACTCAGCTTCAAAGATGCAAGTGCACAGATATTTTAACACCCTGTTCTCTTTTCTGTGAATGCAGATGCTTTTCAAAAGTGCTGGTGAAAATGATCTGCATGAAAGGACTATGATATTGTTTGATTTGCTGGGAAATTACAGATGGGATGCCAAATTATCATTAATACTTGCAGCATTTGCAACAAATTATGGTGAATTCTGGCTGATAATGCAGCTATACCCTCGCAGTCCGTTGGCCGTGTCAGTTGCGATGCTTAAACAGTTCCCTAATGATTTAAGCATGTTGAAGCCTAGGTTTAAGGCCATAAGCAAATTGGTTAAGATAATGGTGGATCTGACAAAGTGCATTATCAAGTTTGAAGGCCTACCACTTAGATATGTAAAGCTGGATGATGAAGCAAAGACAATTGCAAAGTCTTATATCTATGTAGCTGCTTACTGGATCACAAGAAGCACACTGGCATGCTCTTCCCAAATCACAGACTTGATAGCCATGAAGCCTGAGCAAGTGCATGTTCCTTCCTTTCAATCAGCATTTACATATGTACCTTTTCAGTTCATAATTTCTATCAAGATACTGATCATTCAATATACATCACTAAGCAGTTCTTGCGTATTGCACAAACCAAACTCAATGTTTTTAGTTTCTTTCTTTCTTTTTTCTTTTTTTTTTTGTAGCAAAATTAAGAACCTTATGAAAATTTTTACAGTGCATGTTAAGAATCAATGCTTTTTCTCTTCAGGGCTTCAAATCAAACAGCACTTGCAGTATGGCAACTCTCAAGTCTGGTATATAGGCTGAGCAGCATACACAGTCATCTCAATCGGCAGGTGGATTTGTGTCATCAACAGATAGGTTACTCTTTTCATTCTTCAGAGTGGTCCTGAAGCTGTTCTGTATGTAATGTAATGTAAACTGCAGTATTTTTGACACCCTATCTTCTGCTTAACTTGCAGAGACAAGATTGCATCAGAAGCTGTTAAACATTTTCCATGAGGCCCATTCCGACAACCAAGAGGTCCTTGACGTATTACTGGCTCTGAAAGATGACTTGCCACTCAAGAATTCTTCTAAACAGGAAAAGGTGTTTGCTCTTTTGTTTATAGTATCTTCATCTGTCAATCCCACAACCATATACCTGTTTACTGATGGGCTAAAGCATGATTCTAATATGCTTCTGGTTAATTATGGTGCATTATGCTCCAAAACAACTAAATTAGTTTATCGAACAAAATTGAGAAAAGAAAGAAAGGTTTCGTGAATTTGATATCCTACTTCTCCTTCAGCCTAACAAAAATATATGTAAATTAAGGGCATCTTACCATTTCCTATTGCTTGTTGACAGCTAGATGTGTCTGAACTGAAAGATAAGGTAGTTGTACTTTTGATCTCAAAGCCAGAGCTCCTCCCACTCGAGGGACTATTCCTGCTGGTTCATCAAACATATGATCGTCCTCCCCACAATAATTTAGATGGAAGTTATGAAATTGTATGGGTTCCAATTTCATCTTCTGACAAATGGAGTGAAGATGAAGCTGAAAAATTCAACCTTTTATCGAATTCCTTGCCATGGTACTCACTCCGGCGACCTTGGTTACTCAACCCTGCTGTGGTAAACTACATAAAACAAGTATGGAACTTTAAATTTGACCCTCTTATGGTAGTGTTGGATTCACAAGGGATGGTTACAAATTCAAATGCAATTGATATGATATTGATCTGGGGGCCCAAAGCATATCCGTTCTCATCTTCAAGAGAAAAGCAGCTCTGGGAAGAAGAGGATTGGAGTCTGACACTTCTGGTTGACGAAATTGACCCCCTTCTAACTAGATGGGTATGATACTAATGAAGCATATTTCTATATTGAACAATAAAGAATAACGATACTTGCTTTTAAAGTATTCAATTGCTAGTCTTGGTACTTATTCCTTTTTATTGGTATCAGGTAGAAGAAGACAAAAACATTTGCATTTATGGAAGTGAAAACCTAGACTGGATCAGAGAATTCAATGACAAGATGATGGAAATTAGAAGTGTTGGTTTGCAGATTGAGATGGTGTATGTTGGCAGTAGGAACCTGAGAGAACATGTAAGACAAATTTTAGCTACCATCAATGAAGAAATGCACAGCAGTGTCTTCTCTTTCACAAAGTTGCATTTCTTTTGGTTTCGGTTGGAGAGTATGAGAAGATCAATATTCAGAATAGGACAATCTATCAGATCAGATCATATTCAGGAAGAAGTATCCACTCTGCTTGACAGTAATGATGAGGGATGGGCGGTAATCGGGAGAGGAAGTACAAACGATATTTTAAAGCTTCAAGGAACAAGGGCAATGGAATGCTTCAATAAATTTTCAGAATGGGGAGAAAATGTGATGAAGTTAGGATTCATTGGTGCACTCAGAAGTGTGCTCGAAGCACCATCTCTTCCAGGGCCTTGTGGTCATTCTCATATAATTCCTTATGCTGAAGGATTAGTTGAAGAACTTGCAGTATGCAGCAAGTGTAAGCGTCTGATGAAGAAGTATGTTGTGTATGAATGAAATGAGATCAAGGGGCAACTTCAACTATGCTGCCTTGCCATTTGAATGTCAATTTTTAGCTGATTTACTGACTGCTAAGCAATCATAAAACAGAACAGTGAGAGTTATGCTCTGTGGATGCTGAAGTTTTATCAGTTTTACTTTTCTTTATTGCTGTTAAACAGAATGCTCGTTTTAGTAATCTTGCCACCTTTGCATGCCAATCATAAGAAAGGGAAGAGAGAGAGAGAGAGAGTTCTTGGTGAAGGAAATAATGGAAAAAAGAAAGACAGTAATAAATTTGGCTCAAAGGAATCTACATGTTCTCATTCCAATCAGATCACATTAAAGACACAACAAGAGCTAAGAAAGGAGTATACTTTGTCATGTTAATACCCAAAATTCAGGATTGAAACAGTAAGTTTCCTTCCTTATTAAATTATCAATTATAGAAAGATTGAAAGAAATTGAACTTGGTAGTTCTCATTTCTTGATTCTGACAAGGAAGTAACTATAATTCTGTCAAAGAAGTTGAAGGCAATGTATGAAAGAAACTGAATCACAAGAAGCATATGACAATATTTCAATTTAAGCCCCACTTGGCAGTATAAAACTAAAGCCTTTTGCTTTATTTGAAAAATAGATGTATCTGCTGTTTTATGCTCAAATCTGCTAGCTGAGCAGCATGCTTTCCCCTTTTGTGCTTTCTCTGTTTGCTTTAATACTGGGGCCATTCATTGATCTTCACAACTTCTTAAAGCCAAAACTGAGTTTTAAGGATCAGAAGATCAAAGCCAAAACTAAGTTAAAAACTAATATATTCTTATTGTGTTTTAAATGAATTAATAATTTTCCTTGTTTCCATTATAAGTATATTAATATAGTTCAACCCATTTAAGAATAAAGTGCTCCCGGCAAATATTTGGAAGATCCAATTCGTAACTAATAATAAAATTACCTTAATAAGGAAAAGAAAATCCAGGATTTAGGAGATGATGTTAGTTGCAATCTTTTGGACAATATATTATTAGTATAAGGCACTAATCAAAGGCTATTTCCGTGCCCTATAATACTTTAAAGTAAGACAGCAGGCTACAAATCTAAAGGAGATGTAGAAATTTGTTAGCTGTGCCTGTACCAAACTTTTCACTTTAATGATGCAAGATTGCCTGTGTCACAAAGCACTCAGAATGAAGTGTAAGATAGAGATTTCCTTTGTCCCTTTTATTGAAATTTTGTCCATTTTTCTTACCATATTGTCAAAGGTTTCAGAATTAAAGAGCATTACTTCAAATTTCATATGACAGCCATCAGTGGAAGGATAATTCTGCAGGAAAAGAACCTGACAGTGAAAAGGGGAATCCTGAGATGGCAGAAGTTACTGATCAAGAGGATAATGCAATATCTGTGATATGGATATATATACTGTGTCCTCGATTTGTTTTACACAGGGTTAATGAGCATTCCCAGTGTAGGAATCTTGGACTTGCCTTTTATATAGCAGAAAAATTATAAAGTTAAGTGACATCATTACTGATGATCTTATCCCAAATTCTTAAACCCCATCAGAAGCAAGGTACCATTTTTAAGTTGTCATTTTCCAATTTGCATGACCTATATGAAGGTCAGAGCTAACCAAATCCGAACACACAAAATCTATTATCCTCTTTCTCTTTTCACTTGCTCTTCATTGCTACTTGAGAGTTTCAACTTTGTGTCATCCGCTAATGGCTGTAGTACCTCACAAGCTATCCAGAGGTGAACGTCATATGTTTTCTTCATCAGATGACAGTGCAATGATGAAGCAAATTCAGGCCACTCATGCTCCTGATGGTCGTGAATTTTCTGTCAGACCTCTTCTTCAGCTTGTTGAAGATATTTTCCAACGTGCTGCACCAACTGGCGTGGCTACTATTGTTCATCATCAGGTACATTAAGTAGTATCCCTTTCCCTCTTCATTTATTTGTGTATTGCTCTCAGTTTTAACATGAAGCTGATCACTTGACTTCATTGTAGGTAGCTCAGCAGGCACAACTCGATGCATTGGACGATAAGACTCTTCAAAATGGATTTCATGAGATGCTGGATGTTTTGTCTTACACAATCAACAAAATTTCATGCGAGGTTACTATATGATTCTTCCCATTGTATCGTTTGACAGGATTCTGATGTTCTGATGTATGTTTTACTACAGATGTCCTGCAAGTGTTCTGGTGGTGGGGATGCACATGGAACAACATTATCTATATTTAACTTGCTTTCAAGCTACACATGGGATGCGAAAGTAGTGCTAGCCTTATCAGCTTTCGCAGTGAATTATGGAGAGTTCTGGCTTGTTGTTCAGCTACATCTTACAAACCCACTGGCAAAAGCAGTTGCAGTCCTTAAGCAATTGCCAGATATACTCGAACGTGCTGATGCACTGAACCCAAAATTTGAGGCAATCAACAACCTTATCAGGGCTGCTTTGGATGTTGCCAAATGCATTGTTGAATTCAAGGAGCTTCCATCTCAGTACATCACTCCTGATGCACCAGAAATGTTAATTGCTACTGCTCATATCCCAACAGCTGTTTACTGGACCATCAGGAGTATTCTGGGTTGTGCATCGCAAATTATTGGTCTCATTGGCGTGGGTCACGAGTATGTTTTTACTTCTGTAAAGCTTCAACTTCTTAATGATTAAACCTCATTTATAAACATGTTCTCTGCATCTTATTGCCTGAGCCGTACAGGTACATAGCATCAACAACAGAAGCATGGGAGCTATCAAGTTTGGCCCATAAGGTCAAAAGCATTCATGAGCATCTCATGAAGCAGCTCACTCTTTGTTATCATTACATAGGTGAGTGTCACACTCGCTCTAATGCTACAAGGAATAGGATAAACATTTGCAGCAACAAGCAAGTGATCTTCTAATGATATATGCAGATGAGAGAAGGCACATTGAAGCATATAAAACGCTCATTCACTTGTTCCAAATTGTCCACATTGATAACATGAAAATTCTCAGGGCTCTGATTTATGCTAAAGATGATCAACCACCACTCTATCATGGTGCCACCCAAAAAAGGGTTGATTCTATATATTCCCTTTAATCACTTCTTCCAATAATACTGGCATAGAAATACTCAAATTCTCAAACAATTTTTCTTTTTTGTTACAGTTTAACCTTGACGTGCTAAGGTGGAAGAACGTGCTGCTCTACATCTCAGATCTTGAACTATCCCTTGACGAGTTTTCAATGCTTAACCAAATATACTTGGAGGGTCGGCAGCATCCAACAAAGACAGAGAGCCAATATGAAGTAGTGTGGCTTCCAGTTGTGGACCGCTCAACTCCATGGAATGAAGTGAAACAAAAAGAGTTTGAGACTCTTCAATCAATGATGCCATGGTACTCTGTCTATCACCCTTCACTGCTTGATCCAGCAGTCATCAAGTACATCAAGGAGGTGTGGCACTTCAACAAGAAGCCCTTGCTCGTGGTTTTAGACCCGCATGGAAAAGTAGTGAATCCTAATGCTATTCATATGCTGTGGATTTGGGGAAGCTTAGCTTTCCCTTTCACTAGCGTCAGAGAGGAAGCACTTTGGAAGGAAGAAACCTGGAGAATTGAGTTATTGGCAGACGCTATTGATCCAAATATCCCCTACTGGGTATAATCTATAGCTCTCGATCTCAAAGCTTGCCATTGATGTTTTGATGATGAATTGCCAATAATACACTGAAACTTGTGACTTTGTTTTGGCATTTCAGATACAAGCTGGGAAGTACATATGCTTGTATGGTGGAGAGGATATAGAGTGGATCCGCAGGTTCACCGTAACAGCAGACGCCGTTGCACGAGCTGCCAACATCCAATTAGAGATGCTCTACGTCGGGAAGAGCAATCCAAAGGAGAAAGTCAGAAAAAACAATGATATAATTAAAGCAGAAAAGCTCAGCCATGTACTTGAAGACCTTACAATGATCTGGTTTTTCTGGGTTAGGTTGGAGAGCATGTGGCACTCCAAGGTGCAATATAACAGAACTGTAGAGAATGATCCAATCATGCAGGAGATAGTGACGATGCTGAGCTTCGATGGAAGTGAGCATGGATGGGCTGTGATTAGTAAAGGATCAGGGGGTGGGGATGAAATGGCAAAGGCAAAAGGAGCTGATATGTTCAAGAGCCTTGAAGACTTTCAGTCATGGAAGCACATTAAAGAAGAGAAGGGATTTGTGCCTGCACTGAATGACTACCTCCATGGACACCACGAACCACATCACTGCAATAGGTTGATTCTCCCAGGGACTACCGGAAGTATCCCTGAAAGGGTGGTTTGCGCTGAATGCGGCCGCCCCATGGAGAAATTCATCATGTACCGCTGCTGCATAGATTAAGGCTTTGTTAGCTAAGATCTGATGCTGTGTATCCCACAGCCATATCCATCTTTTTAGCTGTTGTAGGAGATTTAATAACTGTTTCTTATGTTGTTGCTTGCTACTTTTATTGTATAACTAAGATGTTGAACATGCGGAGGAACTTGATCTCTCTGTGCATTTGTAATGTTTCCAATTGTAATATTCACTGTATGGTTTTAGCAAATGAACAACTAGAATATCAAATCTTATTCATTGTTTAGTTAATGTGCAAAATCATTATGGTTTTTACGGTCTAATTCAATAATTGACTACACACAGTATGTTGTCTACCTCTTGCCCGCATAGGCTTAATTCAGTGGTAAGCAAGTGTCAGTTTGGTACAATAGCCAAGGGTTTGAATTTCAGTAGCGGCAGAGTGGCGGTTTCACCTATGTAGGTGGGCTCTTTGTGCGCACTGAGTCATCGGCCTCCTACCCTTATAATGAGGATAGAATCACCTTTTGGTACAACGTTGTCTACCTCTTCGACAAAGAATGTCCAAAAGTAGAGCCCAAGCCCAGTAAGATATGAATTTTGTAATGCTGGCCATTTCTTCCAATAATTTTGCCGGCCCATGTTAATTTTTTTTTTGTAATACCGATTTCTTCTAACTTTGTAAACAAAATGTTTATCTCAATTAATAATTTCAAAAAAACTTTATAAAAAATATACTAAAAATACCTGAATTTATATAAACTAAGTGTAGGAGTTGTGTTGGTGTTTCCATTTGCAGATTCAAATCATAACATCACTGCATCGACTTATTTACTGTTAACCCCTTGAGCTAAAGAGTATTTTGATGATCACAAAACTTGAGAAACTTGAGGAAGATCAAACAAATCAAGACAAAGGATCATAATCTTGAAGATGACAAGTAAGATATTAGGACAATTGTACAGAAAATGAAAAGGTTGTGATTTGCCATTTCTTTATAAAATAATTCAAGCTTTCACAAAATCAGAAAAACACTGAGTTAAAAATAGAACCCAGTTTGTTTTAAAGATACGAAGTTCTAATTTCTTGTTTTAGAAGTTCTACTTCTAGGTTCTAAAATCAACTCAGAAGGATTTGTTTGCTATAAAATAAAATAATGGCTAGCTGCTTTTCTAAACATACTTTTCACCTGTCAAATCAGTCTCAAACGGCTAGTTTTCACAAAGACTCTATATAAACAAAAATCTCTCTCATTTATTATCAAGAAGAGCATTTTACAATTAAGAGAAAAAGTCTTGAAAGAAGAATTCTGAGCATTCATTCTTGAGCTTTCAATCTTCATTTATTGAGCTTTAATTGGTAAATCCAACTCTTCTTCATCTTCTTAGCTTGTGCTGTAAAAGAGGAAACAAGAGTTAATTCCTTCATCTACCAAAACCTACTTAAGGTT